>PVHP010038104.1:0-17028 GCA_004024765.1 Zapus hudsonius | reverse complement strand
CACCACACCTGGCTTTTTTCTTTCTTTCTTTCTTTCTTTCTTTCTTTCTTTCTTTCTTTAACATTTTTTATTGTCCATAATGAGTTACAATATTTAATGGGCAAACAATGAGTTGTTATCCCCAGATCCCCAATGCCCCTCTTCCCCATCCCCAATCAGCTGGATATCCTCCTCCGTGGGCAGTCTGGATCAGTCCTTGGGGCAGGGGGACCATGGATAGCCTAGTAGTCAGCCCAGTTCCACCTGCCTTAGTATGATGCTACTAAGGGGGGTGATCTCTCTGAGAGTTCTCCCCCACCATGGCTCTTAAAATCTTTCCGCCCCCTCTTCTGCTCAGTTCCCTGAGTCATGGTGGGTGAGTATTAAGGCTGCTTTATTGTTGAGGTCTTAGGAGTCTCTGTACTTCTGCTTTAGGTTGTGTTGAAAATTGTTGGTGTCTGTCTGGCTTATCCTGTGTTGACTGATTGGCTGTGGCTATGGATCACTTGCTCATCTCATCGTTCTTTGCGGGGTTCCATAAGGATCCTCCCCAGTATGTCTGGGGTGGCTCATCTCTTGCCAGGATCTCACCTATCTGCCTGCGGTTTCTTGGTAGGATTGGGTGAGCCACAGCTCTCTCGCAGCATTCTGTAAGATACAAACAGAATCTCCATCGGAGAGTGAGATCAGTATAGGTTAATTGAAATACACATTTCTGAACTAGCTAGATTCTAGTTTTAGTAGCCTCTCTGTCAATCGCTCGCATAGTGCATCTCTCCTTGGGGGCCCAAGAGTCTGGCTTCCAGTGCATATCACCTTAAGTCCCTAGTTCCAGTTAAGGGCTCCCCCTCACTAAGTGGAATATTTGGCCGAATTTAAAAGCTGTTGATTGTCTCCCCCAGGCTTTGGCTCCTCCATTGCACAAGTGCTCCTTCCTTGGATCACTGTTCTCTCCCAGTAGGAAGTGTGGTCAGCCTACTCATGGCAGCAGGCTGTGATTCATGCCAGTGGTCTCTGTTTACTCCAGCTGTCGTTGACCAGCTTCCCCTGGCAGCTTATGCAGTGCCTTCCAGCACTACACTGACTACCATCTGGGGGCTGGATACCATTCTGGACCTCGCAGGGTCTCTCAATGCTGATTGATGGTTTTCTGTGTTTTCTTCAGCAATAGGATCTTGCCTCAGGCCTGGGGAGGGCATTCAAGAGCTTTGACAGAATCCTATCTTGTTTTGGGGACCTCATGGGTCACTTTGGTCAACAGCTCAGTGAGGGAAGGAGCTAGTGATTGGGACCAGGAGTTGCCAGACTGATCAATTTTTCACAGGCTTAGACTCTCTCCCCTTCTATTCACGGCCCCTCTTGCCAGAGACGTCCACTACTTGCTCAACAGCTTACAGTATGCTCGTGAGGGTTTTATGATTTTGAACCCATTTTGGTTTAGCCTCATGCTTAAGTCATTCCCCTCCCCCCATCCCTTACCCCTCATTCATAACCTCTCACTTCTTTCTACTGGTCTTCATAGAGTTTACGGTTAGCCTGGTTAAGGACCCCATATGAGGGAAAATATGCGGTGTTTGGCTCTCTGTTCTTTTGAGAGATCGCTTAGTAGGATCTTCTCCAAGTCAGACCATTTTCCCCTAAATTTCGATATGTCATTTTTCCTTTCAGCTGAATACAATTCCATCATGTAAATATACCAAAGCTTTGTTATCCATTCCTCCGTGGAAGGGCATTTGGGTTGATTCCAATTCTTGGCTATTATGAATTGAGCTGCTATAAACATAGTTGCACAAATGTCTCTATCCTGAGATGTGAAATCTTGCGGGTAGAGGGATAGCTGGGTCCATTGGTAGCTCTATGTCCATTCTGTTGAGGAGTCTCCACAGTGCTTTCCAAAGTGGTTGAACAAGCTTGAAATCCCACCAGCAGTGAATGAGGGTTCCTTTTTCCCCACATCCTCGCCAGCAATTATTGTTGGTTTTCTTCATGATTGCCATTCTGACTGGAGTAAGGTGGAATCTCATTGTGGTTTTTATTTGCATTTCCCTGATGCTTAAGGATGCTGAGCACTTTCTCATGTGAGTAAAGGCCATATGTGTTTCTTCCTCTGTGAATTCTCTGTTGAGATCAGTGCCCCATTTTGTGAGGGGGCAGTTTGAGTTTTTGTTATTGATTTTTTTTTAGTTCTTTGTAGGTTCTGGAAATTAGGCCTCTGTCTGAGTTGTAGCTGGCAAAAATCATCTCCCAGTTTAGAAGGGGTCCATTGTCTCTGAGTATGGTGCTTTTATCTGTACAGAAGCTTTTGTGCCTGATCGGGTCCCATTGGTTAAGTGAATGTTGCACTTCCTGGGCTACTGGGGATTTGCTCAGGAAGTTATTCCCTACTCCTATCTTATGTAGGGTTCCTCCTATTTTTTCTTCCAGGGTGTTTAGGGTTACATGGTTAATATTAAGGTCTCTGATCCATTTGTAGTTGATTTTAGTGCATGGTGAAAGGAGCGGATCTATTTTCATTTTTTTACACGTGTTTATCCAATTTGTCCAGCACCATTTGTTGAAGATGCTATCTTTAGCCCAGCGTACATTGTTGGCACCCTTGTCAAAGACCAAGTAGCTGAAGTTACTTGCATTAAAAGCTGGGTCTTCAATTCTATTCCACTGGTAAGACTGTCTGTTTTTCTGCCAATACCATTCTGTTTTAGTTACTATGGCTTTATAGTATGTTTTAAAGTCAAGTATGGTGATACCTCCTGCGTACTTCTTTTTGCTTAGAATAGTTTTAGCTATTCGAGGTCTTTTGCCCTTCCAAATAAATTTTGAGATTATTTTTTCTATGTCTTTGAAGAAGGAGGTTGGGATTTTTATTGGCATTGCATTGAATCTGTAGATCGCTTTTGGCAGGATTGCAATTTTTACTATATTGATTCTCCCTATCCACGAGCATGGAATGTCTTTCCATCTTACCACATCCTCCTCTATTTCCTTCTTGAGTGTTTCAATATTTTCCTTATATAAGTCTTTCACTACCTTGGTTAGTGATATTCCAAGGTATTTGATTTTCTTTGAGGTTATAGAAAACAGGACAGTTTCTCTGATGTCTTTTTCCGAATGTTTGTCTCTGTATATAGAAAGGCTACTGATTTTTGTGTGTTAATTTTATATCCTGCCACTCTGTTGAAGGCATTGATCACCTTCAGGAGTTTGCTGATACTGTTCTTTGGGTCTGATAGATACAGGATCATATCATCTGCAAAAAGGGATAGTTTAAGTTCTTCCTTTCCAATTTGTATCCCTTTTATGCTATTTTCCTGTCTTATTGCTTGGGCTAGACCTTTCTTTCTTTTTGAGGTAGGGTCTTGCTCTAGCCCAGGCTGACCTCAAATTCACTATGTAGTCTCAGACTCACCTCAATCCCACAGTGATCCTCCTACCTCTGCCTTAGGGTGCTGGGACTAAAGGCATACACCATCACACCTGGCCATGTTTAATTTCATGACTTGTGTGATGGATACATAGATGTTCATTTTCTGAATTCTTTGAAAGTAGGCCTGGATTGGCTCAGTGTGACTAACTCAGGAGACAAGGACATCAACAGCTGCCATTCCCAATGTCTGCCAGAGTGTCATCTCTGAAAGCTCAAGTCACAAGCCTGGAGAACCTGGCCTTGGCTCTTTCCAGTGCCTGCCGTGTCTCCCTGCTGCCTGAATGAGAGGTGCTATGCTCTGAACTGCTCCTGAGAGGAGACAAGAGTCAGAAAACACAGAGCCACACTACCCTGACCCTAGTCCATCCAGATGTCCAAGGTCTGGTTCCCAATACATCCCTGCCATAGGTTCTCACTCTAGTGAGAGCTGCTTCCCCAGGATTCCCTTGTGACCTGGCCCACTGACCTCCCCAGAAAAGCTTCTAGTAAACTCTCTGGGAGGCTGCAGAAAGCCATACCAGGACCTGGAGGAGCTGTCTAGCAGCTCTTCTCCCGGGAGTCACACAACATTGTCCTTTTCTTTCATGGCTGGGGCTGTTTTGCCTCTTGATTTTGTTTAGGCGTGCACACATAGTAATCAAACCATAAACATTGAAGGAAGTCAAGAGAGTCATTCCCTAGGGTAGGAGAAGCAAGGAGGAAGTGGTTATGAAGAGGGAATGCAACCCTGGAAACTTCTAATATACTGGTCATGTTTAATTTCTTAGCCTGTGTGATGGATACTGTGATGGTTAGGTTTTGTTGTCAACTTGATCCTTTTAATTATCTTTGGTGGGTCTTTAATGTTTATCACAGGAAGGGGGCAGGATGTAAGGAAGCTCAGGGAAGCTGGAAATTAACATCCCTTCTGGGAGGGCAGTGCAGGAAGGAAATTCCAGAGACTCAGAAAGCCAACAAGTCTGGGATAGGGTTGCAAGACCCTGCCCTAAGACTATATAAAGGGGAAAGAAATTTCTGCCTCCCACTGCCTCCCTGCCTGCCCGGCTGCTGGCGCTTGTCATGCATCTCTTCCTAGGCATTGGAACGAAGGCTTCCTCAGCCTTCCAGTCTGGACTGAAGACCAGGGGCTCCCAAAGAAGCCTTTAGGCTTCAGTGCTTGATTGGAACTGCTGAGGCATCCAGCCACGTGGACTGAGCAGCGTCCAGTTCCTTGACTCTTCAGCTTGCAGAATGCTGTTGTGCTATTGTGGGACCTGCCATGAGCTAATCCAGTAAATCCCCTTTGTGTTTACTACAATTCATTCTGTTGGTTCAGTTCCTCTAGAGAACCCTGATTAATACAGATACATAGCTGTTCATTTTTTAATTTTTATGAAAGTAGATATGTTGGGGCTGGAGATATGGTTCAGCTATTAAGGCACTTGCCTACAAAACCTAATGACTCTAGTTCAATTCCCCAGTACCCCCATAAAGCCAGATGCACAAAGTGGCACATGCAGGTATCTGGAGTTTGCAGTGGCTGGAGGCCCTGACATGCCCATTCTCTCTGTCTATCTTTCTTCAATCTCTCTCTGCTTGCAAACGGATAAGTAAAAATATTTTTAACAAAAAGAAAAAAGAAAGTAAGTACTTATACCATCCCCCTTTTTGTGTACTCTTCCCCCACCCCACCCCCATTGATTTTTCAAAGTAGAGTTTCACTCTAGCCCAGGCTGACCTGGGACTCACTCTGTAGTCCCAGGCTGGCCTTGAACTCACAAGTGATAAAACTCATGGCAATCCTCCTACCTCTGCCTTCTGTGTGCTGGGATTTCAGGTATGTACCACCACATCTAGCTCAATATGATGGTTTTAATATTCAAGACGTTTTTTTTAAAAAACAAGGCCTCAGGTTGACCTGGAACTCCTTCTGTAGCCCTAGCCTGGCCTCTAACTCAACAGCAATTCTCTTACCTCAGTCTCTGAGTTCTGGGACTAAAGACACACACCACCATGGCCATCGGTGTCAAGACATATTAAAATTTGATAATGGAGGCTATTTCCCTAACTGATATTCTATTCCAAAAGAATAGTGAACCCCATACTGAGCAGTTAAATACAAGAGTAATTTACTTTCAGAAATTCAAAGTCATCCTCAATACATAGTGAGTTTGAGGCCTACCTGGGCTACATGAAATGCTGTCTAAAATAAAAAATAAAAAGGCCTTTATAAAGAAAAACAATTCTTTTTTTTTTGTTGTTGTTGTTTTTTTTTTTTTTGAGATAGGGTCTCGCTCTAGTCGAGGCTGACCTGGAATTCACTCTGTAGTCTCAGGGTGGCCTCGAACTCACGGCAATCCTCCTACCTCTGCCTCCCAAGTACTGGGATTAAAGGCATGCGCCACCACGCCCGGCAGAAAAACAATTCTTTAGGCTGGAGAGATTGCTAAATGGTTAAGGTGTTGCCTAAAAAGCCTAATGACCTGGTTTAATTTCCTAGTATCACCATAAAGCCAGATGCACAAGGTGATGTATGCATCTGGAGTTAGTTTGCAGCAGCTGGAGGCCCTGGTGCCTACATTCTCTCTCTGTCTCTGTCTCTCTCTCTCTCTCTCTCTCTCTCTCTCTCTCTCTCTCTCTCTCTCTCTCTCTCTCTCTCTCTCCTTGCAAATAAAATTTAAAAAATAAAAGAAGGGCTGGAGGGATGGCTCAGTGCCTAAGGCCCCCGGTTCAATTCCCCAGGACCCACATAAGCCAGACCCACAAGGTGGTGGCCCTGGTGTGCTCTCTCTCTCTCTCTCTGTCTCTCTCTCTCTCTGTCTCTCTCTCTGTATCTCTCTGCTTGAAAATAAATAAATAAAAGAAAAACAATTCTTTTTTAAAACTTTTTGTTTTGTTTTGTTTTGTTTTGTGAGACCAGGTAGAGTCTCACTCTAGCCCAGGCTGACCTGGAATTCACTGTGTAGTCTCATGCTGGCCTCAAACACACAGTGATCCTCCTACCTCTGCCTTCCAAGTGCTGGGATTAAAGGTTTGCACCACCATACCTTACTGGCAATTTTTTAAATTTTAAAAATTTTTTAATTTATTTATTTGCAAGGAGAGAGAGAATGGGTGCAACTAGGGCCTCTAGCCACTGCAACAAACTCCAGATGCATGTACCACTTTGTGCATATGGCTCCATGTGGGTACTGGGGAATTGAACCTCGGTTATTAGGTTTTGCAAAAGGCTTTGCAGGCAAATACTTTAACCATTGATCAATCTCTCCACCCACCTCCCACTTTTTGATAAATTTTTAAAATAATTTTATTTTTTTATTTGCAAGCATAGAAAGACAAAGAGAGACAGAGAGAGAATGGGTTGCTAGGGCCTCCAGCTGCTGCAAACAAACTCCATATGCATGCCCCACTTTGTGTATCTGGCTTCTCAGGGGTGCTGGGGAGCTGAACCCAGGTCATTAGACTTTGTAGGTAAGCACCTTAACCAATGAGCAATCTGTCATGATTTGATCCAGGTGTCCCCCACAAACAAATGAATGTGTTCTGAATGTTTGATCCTCAGCTGATGGCAGTTTGGATTTTACAACCTCACTGAAGCTGTGTTGTTGGGGGCGGGCTTATAGGGTTATAAGCCAGCTTCCCCTTGCCAGTGTTTGACACACCTTCCTGCCATTGTTTGCAGTACTGTGGCAGAGGTGATGTCCACCCCTCTGCTCATGCCATCATTTTCCCTGCCAGGATGGAGTCTCCCCTCAAGTCCATAAGCTTAATAAACCCATTCCTCCACAAGCTGCTTTTGTTTGGTTCTTTCTGTGCAGCAACTAGAAAGCTGACTGCAACAGCCATCTTTCTAGTCCTGACAATTTTTAATGTATTTACAAAATGTATTTAGACTATAGTCACCTTGCCTCTGTCTTTTCCCTTACCCGCCCCCCCCACTCCTTTCTCTGTCCCCTTCCTCCTTCCAACAAGTCCCTGTGGTAGTTTGAAAGAATGTTCCCCAATAGATTCAAGAGTTATTAAAGTTTGTCTCCAGCCTTCTGGCTGGAGGAGGTGTCACCCTAGCCTGGCCTCCTAGGGTCCAGCCCTAAGGTATTTCTAGGGTGGATGTGAAATTCCAGTTATACACATGCAAAGAGCAGTTGGATATCAAGTCTAAAATTCCTGCTGCTTGCCAGTTTTAGAGTTTTAAGTGTGCATTCTTGCTTTTGGAGGTGCTGGTGATGGTTTCCTCTCTCTGCTTGGATCTATGAAAGGGGGCCAGCCTCTTTCACCATTCTGGAACTTCCCCTGGATCTGTTACTTCAATAAATACTTTCCTCCCAAAACTGTTCCTGGTTTGGAGATTCATCCCAGTGGAATGCAGCTGACTATGACAGTCCCTCTACTATTTTTTAATTTATTATTAATTTTATTGTATGATCCTATTGGGTGCTTGTCATATTCCCATCAGATTATTCCCTTCTCTCCTCCCCCTCCCCAATCCACTGATGGCCCTCCTCAGTGGGTCTCTGTGGAGGGGGGACAGTGCCACAGGATACTCCTTCCCATCCTGTGACTTTTACAATCTTTCCACCCCTTCTTTTGCAAAATTCCCTGAGCCTTGGCCAGTGTGTTATAAGACACACTGTAGTTAGTAGTAAACTGTGCTTCTGTTTTGTTTCTTGAAGCAGGGCCTCCCTGTAGCCCAGGCTGACCTGTAACTCACTTTGTAGCCACAGCTATCCTTGAACTCACAGCTCTCTTTCTACCTCAGCCTCCTGAGTGCTAGAATTACAAGCACTCACCATGCCCAGCCAGAAAGAAAAAATTCTTGTTTCTGGATGAAGTACTTCAATATTTTGTAAGGTCATTAATTCTCTCCAGCTTGATTAATATTTAATACCATTCCAATTAAAATATCAATATAATTTTTAACATTTAACATTTTGGTAATAATTAGTTTGAAACTTATCTGTAGCAGGCAAAAAATACTTTTAATTTTTTAAAAAGAGAACCCAATGGGATGTGTAGTAGAAATGTGCTCCTGTGCGTAATTCACTCCCATAAATGCACAAAAAAAGCTGCTGCTCTGGTACAAGAATCAACAGGAGCATCTCAACCCCCAAGAATCCTGTGACCAGGAACATTGCAGAAGAGAGAACAGAAAGAATGTAAGTGCCAGGGGATGAGGAGGAGTGCTGTGAAACACTGTCACCTGGACATGACATGGCTGTGGCATTCATGACGTCCCCCACACAAGATCCACGCAGTATTGGGCCCATCAACATCTGTCATGAATGATGGAGACATGAGGCTTTCATCCTCTCTGAGGAGTTCTTGGCATTTCCTGTTGTTTAGCCATTTACCATTTAGCCACTGGTAAACTGAATGTGCTTTAAGTAAACAATTCTCCACCTATGTTCGTTCAGGCAACATGATTAAACTCAGTGAGCACCCCCTCTCTTACACACACACACACACACACACACACACACACACACACACACACACACACAGGATAACAAAGTCAAAGAGAGACCAGTTGGGAAGAAGGGGTTCATTGGAAGGAAGACAGGGAGGGGAGACAAGGAAAGGCAATGAGAGGGGATTATGGTCAAAATACATTACATACATGTATAAAAACTATCAATAAAGCCGGGTGTGGTGGCGCATGCCTTTAATCCCAGCACTCGGGGGTAGGAGGATCACCATGAGCTCAAGGCCACCCTGAGACTACATAGTGAATTCCAGGTCAGCCTGGACTAGAGTGAGACCCTACCTTGAAAAACCAAAAAAAGAAAAAAAAAACTATCAATAAAAATACATGAAAAATGCCAGACATGGTGTCACACACCTTTAATGCCAGCATTCCCGAGGCTGAGGTAGGAGGATAGCCATGGCTTAAAAACCAGCCTAAGGCTAAAGAGTGAGTTCCAGGTCAGCCTGGGCTAGAGTGAGACTCTGCCTCAGAAAAAAAAAGGCTGGGGAGGGGGCTTAGTGGTTAAGGCACTTGCCTACAAAGCCTAATGACCCAAGTTTGATTCCCCAGTACCCATGTAAAGCCAGATGCACAAAGTGGCATATGCATCTGGAGTTTGTTTGCAGCAGCTAGAGGCCCTGGCACACACCCATATTCTCTCTCTCCCTCTCTCTCTCTTTCTCTTTCTTTCTATCTCATTTCAAGCAAATAAATAAGCAAATTTTTGTGGTGCACACCTTTAATCTCAGCACTTGGGAGGCAGAGGTCAGAGGAGTGCTGTGAGTTTGAGAATACGTAGTGAATTCCAGGTCCGTCTGGGCCAGAGTGAGACCCTACCTGGAAAAAACAACAACAAAAAACAAATAATAATAATATGAGAAAATAAATAAAATTAATCAAATGAAAAAAAGAATCCTATTATCGTACTAGGTCCAATATCAGATCTCCTCCCCACTCACCATGGCCCTGGCTGTCATCTTCCTAAATTCCACTTCTTTGCCTAGCTGCTGGCTCTCGCTCCCCTCTAACCATGACTCAGGATATCTACCCCTCCTCCAGGATAGAGAGTTAGACCCTCCTTGATGGTGGCATGTGGGACTCTTACCCGAGAGCAGAATTTGGCTTCCTGGGAGGCAGAGGTGGTGAGGGCAGAGTGAAAGAACCACTGGCAGGAATATCAAGAGACTGGTATGCAGCAGGGGCCCCCTAGCCAACCGCTGGGGGTCTGCCTCCTCCTTGGCTCCCATAGGCCAGTACCAGCAGATGGCTATTCTCCCCAAGGAAGCTGATGACAACTGGGGTGAATGGTAAGCAGAGTAGGGAAAGGAAGGGACTTGAGGAACTGAGGCTGAGGAAGAGGATCCCTACCCACTCTAGTCTCTTCCCGCCTCCCATCTGCTGGGTTACCTGGCCCAGCCAGGCTGCAGCAGGGGGCCCTCCAGGGATCCTACTTTTCACTCCCTGTCACTAGCTCCTGGGGACTAAAGAGTGGACAGGGCAAAGGTCAAGAGGTTTGCCGAATACATGGCTTTGTAGTTTAAAAAGCAGCAGTGTTTTTTTTTTCTTCTGAGGTTGGGTTTTACTCTAGCCCAGGCTAACCTGGAATTCACTATGTAGACCCAGGCTGGCCTCGAACTCACAACGATCCTCCTACCTCTTCTGAGTGCTGGGATTAAAGGTGTGTGCCACCACACCAGGCTTGTTTTTTTTTTTTATTTTATTTATTCATTTTCAAGCAGAGAAATACAGAAAGAGAGAGAAAGAGAGGGAGAGAGAGAGAGAGCACACCAGGGCCACCACCTTGTGGGTCTGGCTTATGTGGGTCCTGGGGAATTGAACCCGGGGCCTTAGGCACTGGAGGCAAGTGCCTTAACCACTGAGCCATCTCTCTAGCCCCAGGCTTGTTTTATTTTTTGACAAGGAGACCTGCTTATGAATACCTGCTTTTGGTGGTCTCTAGCTTCTGTCTTCAGTCCTTAGATATCACTTTGTGATTTTGCAGTGTATGAGAGTCCTCGCTTGCACATGTGACCATTGACTGAATCCACACACAGAGAGCTTTGAACAGTACCTAGCACTTAGAAATGCTATGTGAGAGCTGGGGATGTAGCTAAGTGTTAGAGCAAGTGCTTAGTCTGAACATGGACAAGGCTGTAGGTTCAGTCTCAAGCTCTGATGAGAGAGAGAGAGAGAGAGAGAGAGAGAGAGAGAGAGAGAGCAGCCATTGGGAGAATGGAGGAATTTGGAGCAGTGAAGAGATGCCAGGAGGATGTGGGGACAGTTGGCAGATGACCTGGCCATCAAGGAGGCTTCCTAGCAGAGAATGGGCTTTAAGGTGCCCTCTTACCAGCAGGAGAGGTAACGAGGCTGGTAGCTTCGAGGAGCTGTTTCCATCTGTGAGGCTGTCTGGTGAAGTTTTGTAGTGCAATATCAGCCCCCAGGGAAACTGGCCCTCCTTCTCATGTCACTGTGAGAAAGCACATGGCTTGTCCAAAGAGGACAGAGGTCCACTACCCTTTTATGCCCATCCCCTCAGGCCTGCCATAGACCTTAAAGTGTGACATTTCTCTCTAGTTATGGTATGACAAGATGAGTAATGGCCCTCCAAAAATGTTTGCATCCTGACTTCTGGAAGCTGTAAATATGGTGCCTATATGGCAAAAGGGACACTGCAGTCACGGTTGGTTAAGAGTTTTGAGATGGGAAGAGTGGTGAGTTATACAGTAGGCCCAATGTAATCACAGAGACTGGAAAATCCTGAAAGAGACACAGGAGTGTAAAGTTCAAGCAGGTCAGAAAGACAAGGAGAATTGAAGATATTATGCTCTGGCTTTGAAAATAAAAGGCCACCATCAAAGAAACCAGTCAATCTCTAGAAGATTTCAAGAGCAAGAAAATGAATTCTCCCCGGAGCCTCCAGAAGGAAAGCAAGCTCAGATGCATTCTAGACCTCTGACCTCCACCACAGTACGTTTATATTGTTTTAAACTATAATGCGGTGGTTTAAATGTACAATATTCTTCCATAGCCTCACTTGTTTGTGATTAAGCTTCATATTTAATCCTGAGGTGGTAGAGCCTTTGGGAGGTGGAGCCTTTCTGGAGGAGGTGTGTTAAGGGGACGGGCCTTAATGTGCTGTAGCCCAGCTCTGCTTGCCTCACTTAGCTTACTTCTCCCTCTGTAAACCAGAAATAAGCCCTTTCCTTCCATAAGCTGCATCTGCTCTGGTGTTTTGTCCCAGCCATGAGAAGGGAACTGTTACATCTGGAGTTGTAACCATCAGGAAACTGATACACTTAACTTTGCCATGTAGAAGCCAGAGAAGGCTAGGTTGAAGCTATGGGGCAAGAGGAGAGGTCAGAGGGGTGATTCTGTAGCCAGACAGCAAGAAGAGGGGTTAGATACAGAGTGCTCAGCCTGTGACCTCACCCTTGGCACAGTTGTGCTGGCACCCGGCTGCCTGTCAGTCCAAGGTTATATGCCTGACTGGACCCAAAAGAGATCCTGTACAGCCAATCCCGAGCCAAAGGCTAGTCGTGGGGAGGGAGCCCACTGAGCCCCAGGGCTGCAGACAGCAGATTAGCAGGGGCTACAGAGGTATCCCACTTACTCCCTATCTATCTCTCTACTGAGCTACATGAAGTACCTCATGACTCATTGTCATGGTTTGATCCAGGTGTCCCCCACAAACAAATGAATATGTTCTGATAGATCGATCCTCAGCTGATGGCAATTCGGGAATTAGAACCTCCCTAGAGCTGTGTTGTTGGGGCGGGCTTATGGGGGTTATAAGCCAGCTCCCCCTTGCCAGTATTTGGTACACCTTCCTGCTGTTTGCAGTGCTGTGGCAGAGGTGATGTCCAGCCCTCTGCTCATGCCATCATTTTCCCTGCCAGAATGGAGTCTCCCCTTGAGTCCATAGGCCAAATAAACCCATTCCTCCACAAGCCGCTTTTGCTTGGGTTCTTTCTGCACAGCAACTAGAAAACTGACCACAACACTCATCATCTCCCTTCTCTATCTCTGAGCTCCCCTGGCCTCCCCTGGGAGAAGGGACTTTGGAGCTAGACAGTAAGTTTGATATACGCTTCAGCTCAGTAGCTTAGCAGCTGGGTGACTTTGCCTTTCTGAGTCTCTGTTTGCCTCTGGAAATAAGGATTGTCACAGTCCCCCCACACACACTTCACAGGGTTGTCTAAAGTGGCATAATGCATTTCCAACATAGGATAAATCTTCTGAGTGCAGCTGGTCTTTGCATAATCTTTGCATTGGCCCTGAACTGCTCACCAATACAAAGCTGATCTCTCCTGTTAGGAGTTGAGTTACTCAAGGGAATGGGAGTCTGGTCCATCTTTGCATCCTCGGCATTACTATACTCATTGATATGTATGAGACGTACAGTGAGCTTTATGTGTTCATTCGTTCACTTAAGTTTTAGAGATAAAGGCCTATGAGGAAAAGCAGATGACATATAAACAGGACACATTTGTTATGTGTTATGGAAAACAATAAAGCAGAAAGGATCAGGTAGGGAGGGGAGTATGCATGTGTACATGTGTGTGTACATGCGTGTTTGTGTGTAGATTTATCAAGATGCCCCTGGAATAGACACCTGAAGGAGAAAAGGAGCTGTGAAGATATTTGGAGGAAAGAGATGGAAGAGGCCTGATGGGAGTTTGTGAGAACCATTAGGTGGCAGGGCAGAGGGGTGCAGGCAGAGGGGAAGGGGAAAATATCAGTTAATAAAGTCTGTTGTGTAGGGTTTCAGATACTGAGGGATTTTCAGGCCACAGTAAAAATTCTGACTTTTATTTTGACACCAAGGAAACCACTAGAGGGTCTGGAGCATAGGAATGATGTGCTCAGACTTACATCTTGAATCACCCAATTGCTGCCTTGAGAAGACCCCAGAGGGAGGCAACAGTGGGGGCTGGAGAAATCAGGGCCCCTTGCAGTAACACAGCAAGAGATGGTGATGTCTAGGGAGGTGGAGAGGCTGGGGCAGTATTGGAAGGCAGTGTCTGCCAGGCTTGCTCGTGGATTAAACATGGATATGAGAGAAAGAAAGGAGGCAAGGTCTTGCTTTTTTATTGCTTTGTTTTATCTGAGCACCAATAGGAATTAAATGGCCATTTTATGGGAACAGATTTAAGGAGGACTCAGTGTGGGAGAGGGTCAGGGAAAATGGTGGCTACTCACCTGGGTTGACTTAACTTGGTCACGGGGTGCCCAGATATTCTATAAAAATGTTTCTAGGAGCCGGGTGTGGTGTCGCACGCCTTTAACCCCAGCACTTGGGAGGCAGAGGTAGGAGGATCACCATGAGTTCAAGGCCACCCTGAGACTACATAGTGAATTCCAGGTCAGCCTGGACTTGAGCGAGACCCTACCTCGAAAAAAAAAAATGTTTCTAGGTGTGTCTGTAGAGTGTTTTCCAGGTAATAGTAATATTAATATTAGCAAAGTGATGGACAGGTGGGCATCATCTAATTCCAAGGAAGACTAATAGAACCCCAAAGGGCTGAGAAAAAGACAGTGTGCTCCATCTCTGCCTGATGTCTGCTGAGACATGGATCTTCTGCTTTTTTTTTTGTTTTTTTGTTTTTTTGTTTTTCAAGGTAGGGTCTCGCTCTAGTCCAGGCTGACCTGGAATTCACTATGAAGTCTCTGGGTGGCCTTGAATTCATGGTGATCCTCCTACCTCTGCCTCCCAAGTGCTGGGATTAAAGGCATGCGCCACCACGCCCGGCTTCTCCAAATTTATCTTTGACCCACTTGAAGTTGGTTTTTTGCTCAGTACAGTCTCTCAGACTAAACCCTTTCCTCTCCTCTCCCTACAGCAGTTATGGTCTCCAGCTTTGTCTCCTTCTTGGAGAGCCATCCTGTTCAGGAAAGGTCACACAACCTCTGGAATGCTTACTAAGTGCCCTGCTCTCTGGCTCTGTGGTTCTTTGACAGAGGGGAGCCCCACCAAAGGTAGCAGAGACCTTGAACAGACACCCTGCCCAGGCAGGCCAGGCCAGAACTGGCTTGGGAAAGGCTGGGTTCCTCTGACCTCTCCTCACCCTCTGCTCTGCACCAGTTTCCCAAGCAAGCCTCACGGTCAGGTGCCCGCTCAGGGCTTGGGCACTTCGGCTCAGGTCCCAATCAGCTGGTGGCATGCACAAGTCACTTTGAGCCTTATCATAATGAATGACTATGCATCACTACCCCATAGAGCTACTGAGAATAGGCAGCCTCTAGCAATAATAAACAGCAATCTTAGACAGGTCTTTCCCACTCCTCTCTCTTTCCCAGATTATTTTGTCCCCTGGGCACTTCCTGTCCTTCAGAAACCAAATTTTCTATGGACGTGGGCAACCAGGGAATGGTTGCCAAGGGCAGGGCTTTCAGAAACGCTGACTGTTGCCTAGGAAACTGTCCCACTCTGGGTTCCCTGGGGTCCCAGCGGTCAGTGGGCTCTGGTGCCATCTGCTGGATACAGAGTCACACTGCTTCTGAAGCACTCAGATCTGGGAGATCCAGCCTGGGAACACCCCTCCCTCCAATATCTCCACCGAAAAGCTCTCTATTCCTTTGGCCCCCCAGATTTACCCCAGAGACCAGAGGCAGGCAAAATATTTGGTCACTGTGGCCCACAGTGATGGTGGGAGCCATGTCCTTCCCCATACAGAGAGGAAGCAGAGGAGTAAGTCCCTCCCCTTAATTGATTTTCTCAAGTGCAGAATCCGCAGTGCAGACGCGCTGTGCTTCCCACCAGCCAGCATCCTACAAGGAGGAAGCAATGAGGATGAAGACGCTAGAGCTGGGGTGCGAGGGAGGCAGGTAGGGTCACAGCAAGGTCTTTATGCAAAGTCTTTCCAAGCCACTCAGCTCTGGTGCCCTAGTCCTGACTTCCCTTTCCTCCCTGGGGAAAACCTTCATTACCTACCATGAATGCTTCAATAAATCTCTGGGGCTCTGCTCATCCTGCCCCCTACGAAAGAGACAGAAGTAGGCAACCTCCTGTTGAGGAGACCAACTCCTAAGTGACTCCTGCCTGAGGCAGCCCCTGCCCTCACCCACCCGCAGATCAGGCTGCCCTGAAAAGTGAGGGGCACCGTGGAATAACTGAAGTGTGGGTCAAAAGACCACACTTTGGGGTGTGGGGTCCCTGAGTTGGGAGGGTCCTTGAATTTCCTGGTTACTACCACAAATAAGGAAAGCGAAGCATGAGGTGAGGGAAAGGCTGGTGTCTATTGGCCTCTGGCTGATAATACAACGTGTCCAGATCAGCCCTGTCCACCTCTAGTTAGGCTGGGTTCAAAGTCAGACACCCTGTCTCTGTCCGGAAGCTGATGTTACCAATGGGGCAAAGAGTGGGGAGCAAGAGACTGGGGGCCAAGTTCTTCTAAGCCTACCCAGAAGGAAGGTAACTGAAGAAGCTGGAGCAGTACAGCTGTTCCCCTCTCGATGTGAGGACGAAACACCAGAGCAGATTTATGCGAGCCGTTTATGGAAGGAAAGGCTTGAGCTCCAGCTTACACTTTCAAGGGGAATTCCATTACAGTGGGGAGAGTATGGCAGGAGCAAGCAGCTGGGCATCACCTGTTAGCATCAGGGAGGAAGGAGGAGGGGCTAAGACACCCCAAGGCCCACCCCCAGTGACACCTCCTCCAGCAAGGCTCCACCACCCAAAGGCTCACTGGCTGGGGATGCAAGTATGAGGCTTCATCACAAACATGAAGCTCTGGGGATATATCACAATCAAACCCCCACAGGCCGTAACTCCTGTAGTCTGTGATGAAGGGTCCTGCCCTGGAGTGTAGTAGGTGTGTGGCTGGGTGTTTCCACCCTGCCACTCACTATCTGACTAGACTCCCTTCCTTCAAACTCCCCAAGTGGAGGCAGAAGGTCTATAACAGGTTTGGGGAAGTGCAGAGGACTCTCTTCCAACCCCCTCATAAGTCAGGTCTGTGTGAAGGCTGGTCTCAGAGACCAGTCAAAATGAATGGCTGGAGAGATGGTTCAGTGGTTAAAGCACTTGTCTACAAAGCCCAACAACCCAGGTGCTATTTCCACATAAATCCAGATGCAGAGTGGTGTATGCATTTGGAGTTCCTTTGCAGTGGCTGGAAGCCCTGGTGTTCTCTCTCTCTCTCTCTCTCTCTCTCTCTCTCTCTCTCTCTCTCTCTCTCTCTCTCTC
>PVHP010038103.1:0-16972 GCA_004024765.1 Zapus hudsonius | reverse complement strand
CCTTTATCCTGGATTGCACTGATAGCAAAGCCCAGTGTCTCCAGACAGAGCCTGAATCTGGACTTTCTAGGCCTTTCCATAGGAACATCATCCATTTCTCATGGTCCACAGAGAGGGTCTCATCACTCACTCCACCCACCTCTACCAACTCTTCTCATCTTTCTGCCCTGGTAGAAATCGGCTGGCGGGCAGAATACCTCCCTGCAGACCACGCCTTGTCCAACTTTGAGTTTGACGTCATCATTGGTGCTGATGGCCGCCGGAATACCCTGGAAGGTGAGAACTCTTCTTGGGGCTGGAGCTCAGGGATGATGAGAGGGCGGGGGGTTGGATAAGAGCGGGCAAGATGGCAAAATATAAGCTGGAGGGGTGGGGGTCTTACAGAAAGGCAGACTGCTCTGTCCTCCCTGAGGCCTACTGCCCAGCCTCCCTGGAGACTGAGCATGTAACGACAGCCATTTCTTTCTCCCTGGACCTCCATCTCCTTGGCTGGGGAATGTGGATCTCAGAGGCTGCTCAGCATAGAGATGAGGGCTGAGGAAAGACTCCCATGTAAAAATGCTTTGGAAGTGTGCAAGGCCATGGAAAAAGTCAACACACATTTATCGAGCACCTGCTGCTGTGTAAGCGTGGGGCTAAGTACTTCCTACTCACTTCATCTAAGATAAACATTTCATGCTTTGAATGGCATTCATTCATGTTCAGGGACACCGTTAACTGAAGGAGGAGACCCTCTCTTTTCATAAGCCTTAAGTTAGGTGCAATGTCAGGGTACAAAGTCTCACTTCTGAGTCCTTTAGCTAGAAGCATAATGTGCATTCTGAGAGAGAGAGAGAGAGAGAGAGAGAGAGAGAGAGAGAGAGAGAGAGAGAGAGAGAGAGAGAGAGAGATCCTGTCTGGTCAAGAGTGGAGCCAATAAATGATTGACCATCTTGACCTCAGATTCATTAGTGCACAAGCTGCATGTCCTCACTTATGCTCACGTTACCACCTGATACCATGGCTTGTAAACAGTGTGGTGCCCAGTGGCATCTCTTAGAGTAGTGACAGTTTTGCTTTGAGCCTGTCCTTCTCATCAGTCACAGGCTGTAGAAAGCTGACATTCTCTGAGGACAGGACATAAAGCCAGGCAGGCATGACAGCCCGCCTGTAATCCCAGCACTTGGAAGGCAGAGACAAGGTGTCTCCAGGGCAAGCTTGGGTTCAAATGGGTGAATCTGTAGTGATTTAGCTCCGTGACCATAATTGACAGTAATATAATGCTCATTTCAAAATAGCTAGAGGAGGGCATTTTAAGTGGACCAGTAATTGAAAGAATGGACTTGCTAATTACCCTGGCTTGATTATTGCTTAATATACGCATCTATCAAAGTATTACATTGTATGCTATATATATGTACAATTACCATAAGTCAATTAAAATTAAAATGATCTCTGAAGAATTAGAGTGCTAAATTAATTTCAAGTTAGAACTGTGTTTGTTCATCATGCGTTCACTGGATAAGTAGCAAGTACCAGACACTGGGCATTAGCCTTAGTTTTCAGGGTCCACGCTGACAGAGTGCCACCCGCTGAGTGGCTTCAACAAGGGAATCGGTTGCCTTATAGCTTGGGGGGTGGCAATCCAAGATCCAGGCGTCTTCAGGATTAGCTCCTTCTGTGAGAAGAGTCTGCCCTGTCCTCTCCTAGCCTCTGCTGTTTGTGGCCATCTCTGGTACTGCTTGGCTTCTAGAAACATCACCCCCAACTCTGCGTTTTTCACACCACTTCCCCCCCCCATGCGTATCTGTCCAACTTCCCCCATGAATAAGGACATCATCGTACTGCAGTAGAGGCCTGATCCTGCACCAGTGAATCTCATCTTCACTAATTACATCTGCAGGGACCCCCTTCTCTGAATAAGGTCATGTACTGAGGCGAGAGGCTAAGGCTTTGACAAGTAGACTTGGTATGTGGAGGAACAACACAGATTCACTATAACTTACAATAGTTAAGACATAAAGAAAAGGTGTTAATATCCCTGACCTATAGGAATTCAAACTAATAATCCTACCTTTCAAAAGAAAAGAAAAAAACCACATTCATGAAAAATGCTAGCAAATAAAAATGTTTGGGGGCTAGAGAGATGGCTCAGCAGTTAAGGCACTTGCCTGCAAAGCCTAAGGAGCTGAATTCCCCAGTTCCCACATAGAGCCAGATGCACAAAGTGGCACATGCATCTGGAGTTCATTTGCAGTGGCTGGAAGCCCTGGTGCACCCATTCGCTATCTGTGTGTCTGTGTGTGTGTGTGTCTGTCTGTCTGTCTGTCTGTCTGTCTGTCTCTCTCTCTCTCTCTCTCTCTCTCTCTCTCTCTCTCTCTCTCTCTCTCTCTCTCTCTCTCTCTCTCTCTCTGCTTGTAAACAAGTAAGTTTTTAAAAAGTTTGGATCGTGTAGGCATCAGCAGGGCATTGATCTGACACAATGTAGAGACATGCTGACTTCCAAGGCCTCTGGTGCCCTGTTTTTCAGAGGGAACGAGCCAGGCACCTGTGCCCACACTGCTCTCTCCTGGCACAGCTGTCTCGGTACTGTTCTCTGAGCTGTTTCACAGCTCACCCTGAGGACTGATGAGCGGTCCTTTCCCTCTCGCAGGATTCAGGAGGAAAGAATTCCGAGGGAAGCTGGCCATTGCCATCACTGCCAACTTCATCAACCGGAACAGCACAGCCGAGGCCAAGGTGGAGGAGATCAGTGGTGTGGCCTTCATCTTCAACCAGAAGTTTTTCCAGGATCTGAAAGAAGAAACGGGTGAGACCCTCACTTCTCTAAACCAGACCCTTGACCAAGATTTCTAGGCATGCTGGGACAGGGGGACTTGTTCTGAGAGTTCTCTTAAGACATCAGATGTGCAGACGTTCTTTCAAGAACAGGAGGAAATCCCTTTTATTTTTGCATGTGTGCATGTGGTATGCATGTGTGTATGTATGTTTGTGTGTGAGTGCACATGGATGTGGGGAGACATGTGCATATGGAGGCCAGAGATCAACATCACCTGTCTCCTCAATCACTTTTCACCTTTCCTTGTTGTTCAAGGCAGGGTCTCGCTCTAGCCCAGGCTGACCTGGAACTCACTCTGTAGTCTCAGGCTGGCCTCAAACTCACAGTGTTCCTCCTACCTATGCCTCCCGAGTGCTGGGACTGAAGGCATGTGCCACCATGCCAGTATTTCCACTTTATTTTTTGAAACAAGGTCTTACTCTGAACCTACAGCTCACTGATTTGGTACCCACATAAAGCACTTTGATGCAGGGTGGCTGAGCTGGCTGCACCCCACATCAGCATGAGATGCAAGGAATGCTCAGTGGCAGCGCCCACAGGAGCTCAGGGATATTTGTTGTGTGTCACTTCTCTTCCCATGACCCATGGCAGGGACATCCCCTCCCTGTGGACTGTCATCACTCAGCCATGGGCCTAGAGGACAGAAGGTAGTGACTCAGTCACTCAGCAGCTTCTCTCTCTCTCTCTCTCTCTCTCTCTCTCTCTCTCTCTCTCTCTCTCTCTCTCTGAGGGTATGCGTGTACGTGCATGCATGTGGAGACTTGGAGGCTATAGGACATCCTCAGGGTCCTTCCTGAGGCACCACCCACCTCTTTTAAAGCAGGATCTCTTATTGGTCTGGAACTCACCAATTAGGCTAGACTGGCTGGCTGGGAAGCTTCTGGGACCCTCCTGTCTCCACCCCCCTAGCGTTGTAACTCAAGCATGCGCAATCTTCTCCAACTTTTTTTTTCAAAATCAAACTCAGTTCCTCAAACTTGCAAGGCAAGCAGTTCACTAACTGAGTATCTCCCCAGCCCTCAACAGGTATCATCGGTGCCATGCCTAACCACCACTATGTACCAAATGCCAGGTCTAGGGCACGAGCTAGATCAGGGAACTAGGTCTTTATTCTATGGGGCAGGATATCCAATAAATAAGTCAATAAGGGGCTTGTCAGGTGATCATAAGGGTAGTGGACAAAGAAAGGAATGAATCATCTCTTTGCAGACTTTTTCTCTTTTTAACTCGACTAAGAAATGGCCACCAGTTTTTCCTTGAAGAGGCAGTACAATGATATGGTTAAGGGCCATGGAGATGGCTCAGTGGTTAAACACACTTGTTGCATCAACCTGACAACCAGAGTTTGTGAGAACATAACATGGCTCATGAGTCTGTCATCCAGTGTGCCTGCAGCAATGGGGGGTGGACCAGCCGGAAGAACAAGGTGGGCAGTCCCAGCACCCCGAGGTTGACCTTGACCTCCATGCGTGTGCCTGCCCTCACATAAATAATAATGTTAACTCGAGTCTCTCCCAGGCTGTGCATGGTAGCTCAAGGCCAGCCCGGACCCTGCCTCAAAGACAAAACAGAACAAAAAACAATGGAAGGAAAGATAAATAGAATCTGTATGCTAAAAATCATCTCATCTCGCTACCTAGTCTTCACTGCCGTATAGATATTTTCAGTATTTTTTCACTTGATATTTTATGTAGGTTCTGTAATGTGCATGTGCCCCTGTGTGGACACACACACACACACACACACACACACACACACACACACACACACACACAGAGCTGTTGAAGAATGAATCAGTACTTTCTGAACTCTAGACCCATGGCTGAGTGTCCCTGGTTCTAAACTCTCTCACTGGTACTTTTTAAATGCTGCCTGCATCTTTCATTTTCTCACTCAACTTCACCCTTTAAACAGTCCTTAAACGCTGAAACTTACTTCCGCACGTTTAAGACAGAGGATCAGCAAGCTATGCCTGACCACGTTTGGTTTTCGCCTTTAAGGGAAGAGCGGTTTCCCCTTTTCAAAGGTCCGAAGGAAAGAAAAGGAAAAGGATGGTATTTTGTGATGCACGGAAATGACAGGAAGTTGAGTTGTTGATATCCACAAGTAAAGATTTGTGACAGCCCGAAACAACCACGGTTATTTACATTGTTGTCCAAGGCTGATTCCCCCACACGTGTTGGTGACAGAGACCACATGGCCCATAAATTAAAAATGTTTACTGTCTGGCCCTTTCCTTGCAACCTCGGCCTCTGGTTTAGACCGTTGACGGCTGCAGATAAAACTTTCTGTTGAATCATTTCCTGAAACTCATTTTCTAGGAATGGGCTAAGTTCCTGAGCCTGCAACAGTGATGTTTACCCTCTGAGTTTCTTCATAACTGTATGACTTCATGCATTTTTTATACTTTTAAATATTAATTTAAGAAGAGTTTTAATATTTCCTTCCAGGGTATTATATCCTGAATGATTTAAACATTCACCAACCCTTTCTTCCCCCCCCCAAAAAAAAAAAGCCAAGAAAATACTGAAATCACTAAATAGGAATTAATGACCAGAAGCTGAGTATGTTTTTCCAAATATTTCCACGAGCTTCCTTGAAACTTGGCCGTGGTTGTCACCGTGGGCATTGCTTCACGGTGGTGCCCTCACATCAAGACATCTATGCAATTCCTCTGATTCTCTTGGGGGCTCTTCACACTGATGGCTGTTTCCTGTTTCACAGTTCAAGAGGGGTGTTGCTCTGGTTACCCAGTCCACCTTGTGTGGGATGCATTTTGGTCACTGTGTGTCTGCTCCTTCTCTTCTCAGGTTAGCCAGCACCCATGTTCACTTGTTCAGACACAGGAGGCTGGGGCTGGGGCAATGGCTGAGTGGGTAAAGCACCTGCCACACAAGCATGAGGACCTGAGTTCCAATCCCCAGCACCCACATAGAAGCCCAGTGAGGGACAAGTACCTGTAATCCAGTGCTGGGTAGGCAGAGACAGGAAGCTCCCCAGAGCTTACTGCCTACCTTGTTTAATTGAATTGGTGAGTTCTGGATTCAATGACAGACCCTGTCTCTTTAAAACGAGGTGGAGAAGAGGAGGAGGACACTCCACATCAACCTCTGCCCCCCCCCACGTGCACATCAGCAGGTCAGGTGGAGCCCTGATAACTTGCTTTTGCACTAAGTTCTCAGGTGAAGCCCATGGAGCTGGCTGAGCCTCCCCTTCTCTTGGATCATAGAGCAAAGTCCTCCTCCTCCTCCACAGCCCGGCTTTCAGTGCAGAAACTGTTGTGTAAATGTTGTACAATTGGTTGAAGGGCAAAAAGATGCAATCTAGGCTCTAACCTGAATGATGGCCACCATTGCACCTGCCTTCACCTGCAAGCCAGGGAATGGTAGGAACAGTCTGAGAACTCCCCAGAGCCTTGGGAAGCTCACAGTGGATGGAGCCTGGAGCCACAAAGTCTTGGGTTCATTGCTGGCTGTGTCATTGCTTAACTTCTGTGGTCCTGTCTAGCATTTTCTATAATGCTTTCTACCAAACTTCTGTGTGTGTTGTGTGTGTGTGTGTGTGTGTGTGTCTGTCTGACTGACTGACTGGGTGTGTATTAGCCATGGCATGTGTGTGAAGATCAGGGAATGACCTCAGAATATTGCTTCTCTCCTTCCACCTTGTTAGAGACAGGGTTCTCCTCTTGTTGCTTTTTGCCACTGGGCAGGCCAGTCTGGCTGGCCTGTGAGCTTTGAGGTTCTAGGTCTGCTTCCCACTGCTGCGCAGGCATCAAGGCTGCAGACAGGTGCACCACTTCCTGTCTGGCTTTATGTGGATGCTGGGAGCCAGCAGGTTTGCAGAGCAAATATCTTTAAGTGCTCAGTGATTTCTCTAGCCCCCTGACCCAACTCTTGGCTTTAGAATTATTGGATGCCTGTGATTTTTTTTAAACAAGCAGGGAAGAAGGGAAGGAAGGAAGGAAAGACACACAATGGTCTTTGTGTGACATCGAGTCCTCCTTTTTCTCCTCCCTAGCCTTGTCTGTCTCTACAACTTGTCTCACAAGAACGTTCTGCTTAACATTGAGCCTGTCATGAGGCAAGGTGCTGTTCAGGTCCCCTGAGTCCCCGTTGCTTCTCATTTCAGGGGTCGATCTGGAGAACATCGTTTACTACAAGGACAGCACCCACTACTTCGTCATGACAGCCAAGAAGCAGAGCCTGCTGGACAAGGGTGTCATCATCAATGTACGTACCTCTTGGCTGTGATTTCCTGCCTGTCTTTCTCTGTGCGACCTGGGCTGGCAGCACCAGCAGGTGTGGGAGAAGACCTTGTCCTATCAGACACTGAATAAGGGGAGGAGGTGACAGGAAGGAGCACCCACTCACCACCTGCCTTGCCCTAGGACGAAGGCACCCAAATCCATACACACAGAGGTGTTCTGCAGTTGTGTGATAGCAGTAGACCTTTACCTATGTGTGAATCTTTGTGCCCCCAGGTCTCACTCAGCCTCACTTGGAGACAGACAGGGGCTATTTGTCCTGGTAGAAAATAAAGATGCTATCACTTGTGAATTTCACACTGTGTCATGCCAACAAAAAGATGAGCTGATAGTGTATGCTTGTCACACTAGTGTAAAGACTTGGGTTTGGATCACCAGCACTCAGGGAAATGCCAGGTGGGGTGGGGTGATTCACACCCACACTCCTAGTGTTTAAGAGGGGGATAGGAGTCCCCAGGGCAAGCTGGCTAACTGAATAGCTGAATTGGTAAGTTCTGGGATCACATGAAAGACTAGGCCTCAGTAAAATAGAGGAAGTAATGGAGGAAGACATCTAACAGCAACCACGCGCATGTGTACTTACACACGCGTGTATACCCACACATGTGAAAACATGCATACACACGTGTATACACACACACACACGAACGTGTGCAAAAAGTAAAATGCAGAAGAAGTGAAGCTCGGCTTGCCACATGCTAACAGGATGTAGAAGATAAGCGATCTTCACGTCTATAAAACAGGAGACTTAATTTCTGACTGAAAAGGATACTTTAGAAGATTGTGCAGGTGGGTGATACAGAGGCAAGTTCATGTACACACACATCTCTCCAGCTGCTCGTTTTGTTTCTGAGACAGGGTCTTACTCTAGTTTGAGGCTAGCCTCTGACACTTCATCCTCCTGCCTTAGTCCCTGACTGTTGGGATCACAAGCATGGACCCTCAGGCCCAGCAGACATGATCATAAAGAGAGAACAGGGTTAAGACAAAAAGCCAGTGGAGTGGAGTTAATCCCCAGGGTACAGCCCTTGTGGTCAGGCCTCACCCTTTCAGAGACCCTCTCTGCCCACTGCTGTCTGATAAGAACCCCAGGTCAGCCTGCTCTCTGGATGCCGGCCTGGACCATGACCACTCATGGCTGCTCATCGGAGAACAATGTACCTGGTCTTCTCACTACCTTGTACCTCGTACCAGCTGGTAATCTATCACTCCCCTGGGCCTCCTCCACCTTGGCTCAAGCCTGTGCTGGGAGCCTGGGTTGTGGGCAGAGGCTATGGACAGAGCCAGATGAAGCTGACCTAGTCCTCAGAGAGCTTAGGGAACAAGAGTCTCACCTAGAATTGGAGCAGACCTGGATGAAGTTGATCAGAGGCCATGGCCTGGGCTTCTAGGGATGAGCCTTCTCCCCAGCCTGCACTCATTTCCTGTTCTCATGGCAACGACAAGCCCTCACTGTTGTCCTCTCCCTGTAGGGAGCGAAGGTGCTGAGTGCATGTTTATGGGGACTGGCCTCTGGAGAGCCATCCACCTTCCTCTGCCCCATCTAACTGCCGATCTCAGGTTCCTTTGTGCACCCCAAGAGAGGATGGTTCTCCTCCAGAAACCACTCCTCAGTCTCCCAGAGCATGTGCTGTCCTAGAGCCCTTTGGGGCCCTGTTGGCCTGAACTCCAGGCCCCTGAAGGCTATTCTCACCACTGCAGGAGGGAGCTTGGCCAGCAGGTGTGGACACTCATATCTCAGCCATCCTGGTGTCAGGTCCACTCTCACTGGAGTCTTTATGGGGGCATCTGCTGCAGCCCCTGGCAGCTCAGCATGATGGTGGCTGTTCTTCCTGCTGCTGCTTGGCTCTCAGCTGTCTTTCCAGTAGAATCCAGACTCTTCAGGACCAGAGGCCTGTGGAAAGTGAGGCCCACATTCATTCTTTGGCCCTGCTTGTGTCTGAATTCAGACCTGCTTCCCCAGATCTGCCTACTTTATATCTATCTATCTATCTATCTATCTATCTGATACGGGTTGTTGCTAATTAATATTTATAAGCAACGCGGGGAGAGAGAGAGTTTTGGAATCCTCCCTTCCCCCTCCTCCTACTCCGAGTTCTTGTCCTCTAATGCCAAAGAATTGTACACAGGGACAGAATTAAATTTTAACTATACATTTATTTTAATTTAGTAGATTAGGAAAAGGGGAGTTGGATGGGGAAATTTCCCTGTTATTATGTGGGAAGTCATAGAGTTTTCCTGCCACCAGTGTGGGGAAAACACGTGTCAGAGAGTTCACAGAGCTTATATTATTTAGTTAAATAAACAGCCCAAGAAAGGATAATAGAAAGCTCCCTTTATGAGAGAAGTTCATGAGAGAAAAGGTCTGGAGCCTGCCCCCTACCCCAGCCATCAGCTGGGGTAGGGGTACAGGCCTTACCTCACTTAGGCCTGGATTAGCAGTCCTTTTACTCCATTGCCATGTGGGGGAAGAGGGCCTTCTTCCTCTAGGGAAGCTAGTTTTAAGTCCTCCCCAGGTGAGTTAGAGGGACAGCTAATTGGTTCATATCTGACCAATCAGTTTTAGCACATAGGTTGTAGCTCTAACTAAACACCTCCCATTCAAGGGGGGGCTGGAAGGGGAGGGGTGGTCCCTACACACACCTGACTGTCACATATCTATCTATCATTTATTTATTCTGTCACTCTAGTGCAGGCTGGCCTCAAGCTATGATCCTGGACTTCAGCCTCCCCAGTGCTGGGTTTAAAGGCGGGCCACTGCCACACCCAGCTTGCCCACATTATGCAGACCCCTGCTGCCTGCTTTTTCCTCTCATTCTGCTCAGGCCTCCTCTCAAGGACTCTGCCCCTTCTGCTCTCCACCACTGACCTGGGCCCCCTGCGGCCACTCTGGCCAGTGGGGTCCTCACACCCCTGTCGAGGGCGTCCACCTCAAGCCAGGTCATTGATGTGCAATATCTGTAGTCACTTTTCACCCAGTCCACCAAGAGGACACTGTCCTGGCCTGGAGAGGAAGAATGTGGGAGACCTCTCTGGTGGTCCCCTCTCCCTCTTCTTTATACTTTTCTAAGGAAGCCAGGGATCATGTGACCATGGGAACAGGGACCAGGAAGGACTCCCGTGCTGATATTGACATTAGACCAGTGCTGGGTACAATTTAGAGGGATATGATTTTAGTGTGGAAATATTAGAATTTCCCAAACAGAGTGTTTAAACCATAGCTCCCCAGGAAATGATGACAGGAGGCCACTCTCTCTGGATATAGAAGAGACTGTGCCTCTTGAGACCTGTGTGAATGCCCTCGCTGGTGCCTTGCTAGATCCAAGTGGCACCTCACCACATACCACCTTTTGTACCACCAGGAGGAAGTGGGGTCAGGTATTCCCATCCACTGAGCAGTTCCCACATGGCATCAGAGTTAGGAAGCATATGTCTACAGTCTCACTCAGCCTCCTTGTGGCTCTGAGGAGTAGCTTTTTACCACTTTACAAATTAGAAAATGCAGAATCCAAACCAAGCTAAATAACTTGCCCATTTTTAGAGTTAGTGCCTCGTGGAGATAGAATTGAATCCATTGCACTTGCTGACCCCAAAGCCTGTGTTTGTCTTCTGTGTTAATCTCACCTCAACCCCTAAGGGATGTGTACCTTCCGTGTGCTCTTTGGAGAAGGAGGCCTTTTCATTTCTTTGCCATATGATATACAGATTAAACTCTGGGAATATTCTAGACTTTCTGTCTTCACTATCTGACACTCTGTGGACTTTCTAAGCCTCTCAGGGAAGGCGAACAATGAAGACTTTAAGGGCAAAGCCAAGCCATGAGTCTGGAAGGAAAGTTGGAGAGTTACCTGGCACACACACGTCTTTATTTTTCCCCCTGGTATTATGTGACCTCCAGTCACAGCATCTTTGGAGCCTGGCAGCTCAGCTCCATCCATTACTAAATCACACTCACTGACTTGTTTCTTTGTCTCTTAATTGTATCGGAAGTGATCCCAAGAGCAGCCGTGTGAAATGCACTCCTTGTTTGCTTCCAGACCATTATCAAGTACGTGGCTCATTACGACTCCCAATGTTCTTTGTGGAAATTCCTATGTGATACAGGTCTTAGAGAATCCAGCGCCAGGAAAAACTTGCCTCCCCAGGGGAATTGCCAGGCCACATTCTTCCTGATAAGGAAAGCTCCTATCACATTTCCTTTTTGCCTTGGGTGCCAGGAAGCTCAACGCCAAATTTGATGCTTAATAACAACTGTGTTCACGCTCACAGCTGGCCAAATGGCTTCTGTATTCCCTTGGCTCTCATCATCTGTTTCTGCTGTGATTAGCCTCCTGTAAAAACCCATTTGCCTGAATGGGGTGCGAGTGCTAGCCCTTGGAAGGGGGGGACAGTTGTCGCATGTGTTTTCGTCTTCCCCAGGACTACATCGACACAGAGATGCTGCTGTGTGCAGAGAACGTGAACCGAGACAACCTGCTCTCCTATGCCCGCGAAGCTGCAGACTTTGCAACCAATTACCAACTGCCGTCCTTAGACTTCGCCATGAATCACTATGGGCAGCCCGACGTAGCGATGTTTGACTTCACCTCCATGTATGCCTCGGAGAACGCGGCTCTGGTGCGCGAGCGCCAGGCACATCAGCTGCTCGTGGCCCTCGTGGGTGACAGCTTGCTGGAGGTACCGCCTGCATACCTGCCCAAGTTACCCATGCACCTGCCCCGTATCCCCGGAGGCAGACTCGTGCCAAGGCCAACCTGGCCCTGGAGCTCGCCCTTTCACTCAGCTCTGAGCCACCTGCTGGCCTGCCTGCAGGTGGGAGCCTCTCTCCATCCCTCGCCAGTCTGCCAGACTACATCCTGGTTCAAATACAGAATCAAGCAGCCTATTTCTGGAGTTCAGGGCCATCTGTTTCTAAAACAAATGCTGACCCCGAGATGGCCCGGGACCTTTTGCTCATGTGGGTGGCCCTCTATGGCCTTTCAGTGTGGAGATTTTCTGGGGTACAGGAGAGGAGATGGGGAGAACTATAAACCCTAATGTTCCAGCCACGGCCTTCCCTTGCAAACCTGGAAGCACAGGGACCCTTCCATCAAAAGACCCTGTTCAGAAGGGATAGCAGTTGATCTTAATGTGAGCTTTGACCAAATCGTGGTATGTATTTATCCCAGGCTCAGAGCCAAATTCCAAACCCAGCCCTGGGTGCACCACGGAGCAAGTCGATTGCCCTCAGCTCGGCCGAATCAGTCCTTGCTTGTCATCATTATAGACTGTCACCTTGGCTCCTTGGTTGAGTACTCTGCCTCTGTCCCAGTCTCTCTCCTCATGCTCCTTCTGTTCTCAGAGCCATAGCCAGTTCTAGTATTTTCCAGCAAGGAGCCCCACCCCTCCCAGTCCTGCCATTGTCTTGCAGGCCATCAGACAGCGCTGGGAAGAGTGAGCTCCCAGCCCGGGAGTAATTAAAATCAATGAGGGTTTTGCATGTGTTCTTTTGTAGCCGTTTTGGCCCATGGGCACAGGCTGTGCCCGTGGCTTCCTGGCAGCCTTTGACACAGCATGGATGGTGAGAAGCTGGGACCAGGGGACCCCTCCCCTGGAGCTGCTGGCTGAAAGGTGAGCTTTGAGAGCAGAGATCCAAGCTCTTGGAGGCTCTCTGAAGGACTCAAGAGGGGTGGGGGCAAGGCTAGCTCTGCCTGGAACCTCTGCATTAGGCTCATCTGTCTTTCCCACGTACTCTGGTTTGCTCTTGGAGTTCCCAAGGACACTCTGCATTTCTCTGGAGGCCAGGGGTCTTAGGTTCTGGGTGTCAAAGATAATTCTTCATGTAGGTTAGTCCCACGTTGGGGATCCTCAACATTGCTTATCCATCCAAGTCCCAGCGGCATCTATTTAAGGGAGTCTTCAAGTACATAACTCAGTGTCCTCAGAGTAGGGTGCTGTGACTTCCCTGGCCTCTACCACGGCTGAGAGCCTGGGCTTCCTCGCAGACCCCTGCTGCTGGCCACGTGGCCAGACAGATGACAGCCTGGGAGAGTTATTACTGATGGGGAGACAAGCCTCTGGTGGCCCTGGGTATGGACGCCTGTGGCTTGGGGGACAGGCCCTAGGAGGCAGCGTGGCTGCTTGTGGCTTTAGCTTAACCGCAGACAGCCCATCCCTACCATCTCTCTCCACTTTGTAACTCTCGGAATTGTGAGTGCCAAGCATTTCAGGGAGGATTATACAAACACACCCAGAAGCCTGAACCCGGGGAGAGCAGGGAGGAGAGGAGGGTGGGGATAAGGGCCTGACCTCTGGGCTTTACCTTCCTCCAGAGAAAGTCTTTATCGGCTGTTACCTCAGACGACCCCAGAGAACATCAACAAGAACTTTGAGCAGTACACACTGGATCCGGGCACACGGTACCCAAACCTCAACTCACACTGCGTTAGGCCCCACCAGGTGAGACCATTTTCAGGCCTGTCTGGGTCCCCACATAGAGAGGAGGAAAGAGAAGGGTTTCATAAGCTCTTCACCCATCCCTGGGACTGAGGCCTGAAATCATCATGGGCCCAGGAGTACAAAAAGACAGCATTCTTTCCAGCCCTCAGGAGGGAAATAGAACACTTATGGTGCCTGTGTGTATGCACAGTCATTTGCATATGCACATACATTTGCATTTATTAATCTGTCACTGCATACGCAGTGCCCGATTATACTTCTGTCACACTACTTGCACGGCTTTCCTCTCTTCCTTACCACGCATGGGCCTGGACACCATCCTTTCTCCCAGTGATTCAGAGCCCCCCCAGCCCCCACCCTCTTCAGTTACTAGGACAGAATGCTTGGGGGTTTTTTAATTAGCCAGCTAGATAGTTGTCATCAGTCCTTTGCATTTGGCTGAACAGATGAGGCATCTTGTCTATGGCCAGTTTTCCTGGTTCCCCTGCAGAAGGTCAAGCCAGTCAGAAACGGAGGGTAAAAGCTGGCTGGCGGTGAGATGTGGGACCTGGAGAGGCCCCGAGTCCTCTGAGGAATGTGGGGGGCAAGCGTGTGTTCGTTTTTGCTCATAGGTAAGGCATCTGTACATCACCAAGGAGCTGGACCGCTTCCCTGTGGAGAGATGGAACTCAGTGAGGAGATCTGTGAGCCTTTCCAGGCAGGGTAAGCAGCCCATCAGAGACCCTGGGACAGGACTCGTGGGGGGGAGGCAGCATGTTCAGTGACCATGGTGACAGAGACCCTGCAGCCAGCCTTGGGCAGATGCTACTCTTCTTTGTCCTTAAGCTTCCCCATTGGTCAGACTGAGTTAATACATGCTAACACAGGCTGAACACGGCCCAGAGGGTGAACTGGCAGATTGCATGGGCTGCTTCTTATTCTCCTTTTGTTCTGGTCTGAGAGGCTTGTCTCCCCACCCGGACAGTGAGTCCAAGTGCGTCCTCCTTCTCTTGATCTTCTGGGACCTGACACAGCCCTGGGCAGGAGAACTTTCCCAGCATCCAACTCGGCTCAGATCTCTCTCCTACTGGGAGTAGCTCTGGCTACCTCTGCCTGTCTAGACCTTCTTCTCTCTTCCTGCACACAGCTCATGTCTGCACTGCAGCAAACTGGTTTACCGTTACTCAAACAGGGCAGGCTTTCCACTTTGCTACTTCACTTTCCTGTTTTCCTGGAATGACATCTGTCCAGTGAATTCCCAAATGCTAAAATGAATATTTCCAGACACTTTTCTTGAGAGAGTTCCCCTTCCTGGGCCAGCTGGGGACAAATGTGCCCATGAGTGCCTCTCTTCATTCAAGTACCCTGTCACTGTGGTCACCCACTAGATGCAGGATCTGTGTTCCTAGCCTCCACCCCTGGCCTAACCATCATGGGCCCTAGTGATGGTGCTGTTGGACCTCGTACTTCCTGTCCCAGCTCATGCCATCTGGCTATTCTGTCGACCCAGTTTCCTTGCCACAGTCCTCAAGGGCTATACCCATGCCCTGTGCCCTTGCTTTGATCCTCCTGGTCCCCAGCCCTGGTGGCATTGAGTCCTGCCTGAGATTCCCACAGAGCCTCACTACCTGGTACTCCCTTCCAGAGTCAGACATCCGGCCCAACAGGCTCTTAACCTGGTGCCAGCAGCAGACAGAGGGCTACCAGCATGTCAATGTCACGGACCTGACTACATCCTGGCGTAGTGGCCTGGCCTTGTGTGCCATCATCCACCGCTTCCGGCCAGAGCTGATGTGAGTGTGGGACTCAGACTGGACTCTGGGGGCAAGGGATGCTAAGACCGCTCTGCTGGAAGCAGGCTCCTGCCTACAGATCCAGTATTCCTTCTCGCATCATCCAGTTGAGATTTCTCTAATTTGCCTTTTTCCTTTGCACTGAGTTGGGTCTGTGTCCCCAGTACACAATGGTAACCACCGGCACAGGCCATGTTGCTTCTCCGCATTTTAGATTCTTCACCTATAGTTGAGAGGAATGTCAGGGTCCGTGGGAAGGTGCGGTGGTCTCGTGGAAACACTTTGGGATGCCCAGAGCATGGTCCACGTGGACATCAGCAGTAGCCCTGCCTTTATACAAATCCTTCAGAAAAAGCTGATGAAGGGCCTGGGGAGATAGCTCAGTGGGTAAGAGTACTTGCTGCACAAGCATGAGGACCTGAGTTCAAACCACAGCTCCCACAAAAGCCAGATACACAAGGTGGCCCATGCGTCTGGAGTTTGCTTGCAGTAGCTAGAGGCTCTGGTGCACCCATTCTCTCTACCTGCCATCTTCTCTCATAAATAAATAAATAAGTAAATAAATAAATGCTGAGCAGGGCCACACATGCCTATAATCCCAGTGCAAAGGAGGGGGGCAGAGAGAGAAAGATCACTGGGGTTCCCTGGCCAGCCAATCCTAAAGAAAAATGGCGAGCTCCAGGTTCAGTGAGAGGCCCTGTCTCAAGGAAATAAGACAGAAGAGCCATAGAGGAAGACACCTGACATCCTCCTCTGGTCTCCTCGTGTGTGCACACCCTGTGCATATCTCCGCAAATGTGCACACACACACACACACACATGCACAACACACCCATTGTACATACTGCACGCATGCACAGACATACACACACTAAGTAAAAAGTCAAAGCTGATGAAAACCTTGTAAAGTCATCACTTGGTACCTATATGAAGCAAGGCCACCATGAAAAGGAGATGGGATGAGATGAGATATGATAAATATTGTTGGATTTGTGAGAAACCTATGTTACTATTGTTATTAAAAAGAAAAATGAGGGAAACAAGGTAGCTCCTGTGTTTTCCAAAGCTGTTTATTTAGATCATTTTCTGATGGTTTCAGCCCATGTTGGGTCCCTTCCTGAGTAGGCATGTTCCTGGGAATGAGGTTCTGGAAGTGGGATCTGCAGGGGCAGGGCTGGGGGAGCATCAGCCAAAGGGTGCCTTATGGGCCCAGCTTGTCTGGCCTCTCCCTGAACTCCCCCTGGTGTCGACCCTTCAGCAACTTTGACTCACTGAACGAAGACGACGCTGTGGAGAACAATCAGCTGGCGTTTGATGTGGCCGAGCGCGAGTTTGGGATCCCACCTGTGACCACAGGCAAAGAGATGGCGTCAGCCCAGGAGCCCGACAAGCTCAGCATGGTCATGTACCTCTCCAAGTTCTATGAGCTCTTCCGAGGCACCCCGCTGAGGCCTGTGGGTAAGCACCTGAGGAGTTTTGCCGGCACCCATGTTCATCTCTTTCCTCCAGCCTGAGCCTCGCAGTCTTGACACTGGTGTCGTTGGCTCTGAGCTGCCTAGCACCTTTCCTGGCCAAACTGGGTGACAGCCCCAAGAGAGGTACACCAGCCTTCCCTTATCCATTACACACTTTAAGTGTTAGTCCTGGACAGGCGAATTATTCTAGAAGGATCTTGCTATG
>PVHP010038102.1:0-17021 GCA_004024765.1 Zapus hudsonius | reverse complement strand
TTTGTACAGGGACATATTTTACCCAGAAGCCTTGTTGCACAATCACTTCAGTCATAGATATATTCCCAATCATGATGTCACAAACTTTTTTTTTTTTTTTTTTGGTTTTTCGAGGTAGGGTCTCGCTCTAGTCCAGGCTGACCTGGAATTCACTATGTAGTCTCAGGGTGGCCTTGAACTCATGGTGATCCTCCTACCTCTGCCTCCCAAGTGCTGGGATTAAAGGCGTACGCCACCATGCCCAGCTACAAACTTTATATAATTTCCAGATTATTATACTTTGGGTCTTCGTCCCCAGCATCTTCCCTAGTACCAAGGTATAGGATTAATTCACTGGTTACTAACTGCTTTTATTTGATTTACTTTTCTCTTCCATGTCTACCAGATGACCAGACAGGTGGAGAAGGAAAACATATCACTGTATTCAAGACTTATATTTCCCCATGGGATCGGGCCATGGGGGTTGACCCCCAGCAAAAAGTGGAACTTGGTGTTGACCTGCTGGCCTATGGGGCCAAAGCTGAACTCCCCAAATACAAGTCCTTCAACAGGTAGGGTGGTAGGAAAGAACCAGATATATTCCAGTGTGTGGTACTGTGTCCTTAGCTGGCTTTGGACTATAGTTCAAATGGCTCAGAAGGAGACTCAGGATGGGTGGCAGGATATGGGGGCTTTATAAGAAGCCTTTGCTCTTTGCCGGGCGTGGTGGCACATGACTTTAATCCCAGCACTCGGGAGGCAGAGCTAGGAGGATTGCCATGAGTTCAAGGCCACCCTGAGATTGACTACATAGTGAATTCCAGGTCAGCCTGGGCTAGAGTGAGATGTGAGACCCTACCTTGAAAAACCAGAAAAAAAAAAAAAAAGAAAGAAACCTTTGCTCTTTTAACTTCAGATCAGCTTCATCATAGCAGTGTGATGAAGGAAAAATTTGTTAGGCAGGATTTGAATTATGGTTCACAGGTCACTTTAGCAGTGTGAGCATGGGAGTCACCCTGCTTCTGAGCCTTGGTTGCATTATGCGGTTGAAGGCTTCTTGAGGCTCCCTTCTATTCCCAGTAGGGATGCTGTCATTCTCCCTGCCCTAAGTACCTATAATTTTGGAACTGGGCATCTTTAGGCCCTGGATAGATCTGTGTGGAAGCAGGGTAAGGAAGCCTGCTTTTGTGTTTGGTTGTTATTTCTTCTCAGTTGGCCTATCCACTATTCATCTGGAGTGAAAGTGGAGTTTGGGTTCCTCTACATTGTAATTTAAGGTGACTTCAGATTGTTCTGTCTACAGTGTTTGGGATTACTTTCTCTAAAATGCTGGTGTGGGTAACAACTGTCCATGAGACTATCTACTACTGGCTAGATTCTTTTTTTCATGATTAACTTTGGGAAAACAAGCAAACCAGGAAGGAGAATACGGTGCTAGGAAAAACTGGAAGAGTACAGAACAAATCTCAAAGTACAATTTGTGGATATCCCCTTCCTCAAAGCAGGGTAGCATTTCAATGATAAGGTACCATTTCCTTTGTTCTGATTCTTAATTGTATTATACGTCTCCTTCTCAGGACGGCAATGCCCTATGGTGGATATGAGAAAGCCTCCAAACGTATGACTTTCCAGATGCCCAAGTTTGATCTGGGGCCTCTGCTGAGTGAACCCCTGGTCCTCTACAACCAGAACCTCTCCAACAGGCCTTCTTTCAATCGGACCCCTATTCCCTGGTTGAGTTCTGGGGAGCATGCAGACTACACCGTGGATATTGGCATCCCCTTGGATGGAGAAACAGAGGAGCTGTAAGGTGTTTGCTCCTTAATTTGTATCACTTTCCCTCTCTGGCTCCAATTTTGAGAAGGAATGTGGAACAGGATGTCCTTACTATTAATCCAGTATTCTTGTGGCAATGGAGGGAAAAATATGGGAGGAACCATCTTTTACTCCAAGTCCCCACTCCAAAGCTTGTCTCACCAACAGAGCTCTCCTTCTACTTGCTCTTTCATTGAATTTGCTCTGCCACTGGTAACAGTCAATAAACTTCAAGGAAATGAATTCATTCTTTCTCTTGTATCTGAGAGCAGATGAAAGATGGGGCTAACAATTCACAGAGACCAATTAATGCCAAATACTAAACACTCATTATTCAGACTTTAAGGCCAGACGAGTTCTGAATGCTTATATACCCACACCCACAAACCCACATTCATTAAGTATATACAAAGGCATATTTATTCAATAGTACATGAGCTAAATTATCATGTGCAAACACACGTGCTAGCCCACTTGTGAACAAAGCTAAGACGCTATTTAGGAAGTAGGTGTTGGTAACACTGGTGTTAACTCTCTGTAGCCAAGCAGAAGCTGTGAAAGAAGTAAATCAGAAAAGGAAAATGGGGTGTTAGGGAAGGTTACATTATAACAAAGCCAGATCATGCTATAATTTCCAGATAGCAGCTTGGATTTACGAGCATATATGACTCAGAATGAAACAGAATAGGGCACCATGTAGAGTACAGAGCTTTAAAGTATTCCTGGTTCTGAGTGAGCACAGCAGGAAACCCTTAAGGGCTACAGGGGCATTACAGTGGTACCCAGAAAGGACAATGGCTGAACGGAAACCATGAGTGCCCAATAGAAATGAGTAATAATACTGATTTTTCTAGAATCTCGGGCTTATTTTTGTGTTTCACAAAGTTAAGATACAGGAGCTGGGAAGATGGCTCATAGGTTAAAGGCACTTAATGCAAAACCTGCCGGCCTGGGTTCATTTCCCAAGCCACCTATGTAAACTAGACATAAAAAGTGGTGCAAAGCCGGGTGTGGTGGTGCACACGTTTAATTACGAGGCAGAGGTAGGAGGATCACCTTGAGTTCAAGGCCACCCTGAGACTACATAGTGAATTCCAGGTCAGCCTGGCCTAGAGCGAGACCCTACCTCGAAAAAAAAAAAAAAAAAGTGGTGCAAGTATCTGGTATTTGCAATGACAAGAGGGCCTGGAGCATCCATGAGCATGAGTGCTTTCATATACACACACTGCAAATAAAATTTTCTTTTTTTAAAAATATTTTTATTTCTTTTTTCTCTTTTTTTGAAATATTTTGTTTATTCATTTTCAAGTAGAGAGAGAGAGAGAGAGAGAGAGGGAGAGAGAGGAAGAGCACACCAGGGCCATCACCTTGTGGCTCTGGCCCATGAGGGTCCTGGGGAATTGAACCGGGGGCCTTAGGCACTGGAGGCAAGTGCCTTAACCGCTGAGCCATCTCTCCAGTCCAAAATTTTCTTTAAAAAAAAAGACTGATGCAGATTAGGAAGAATAATGAGATGACAAAAGGGTCTGGAAAATTACATTTTTCCAGCTGGACATGGTGCACACCTCTAAACCCAGCACTCAGGAGGCAGAGGTAGGTGGATCACCGTAAATTCAAGGCCATACTGAGACTACATAGTGAATTCTAGGTCAGCCTGGGCTAGAGCAAGACCCTAACTTGAACCCTCCTCCCCAAAATACATTTTTCCTTCCTTGGTTGAGGTTGGTTTTCAGGGCCTGTTGACTATTAGATGAATGTTTTAGCACTGAGCTACATCTTCAGCCCTGGGAAAAGAAATTCTAAGGACACCTGGCTGAATTCAGGCCAATTCCATGATCTGTTGACAGATTAAGCTGCCATACATTAGATTGATCAAATTTTAGTGGACCTCAGTTACATGACATTTACAATGGTCATTTTCATTTATAACCCAGAGAATCAATTATGGAGGATTCAGATTTTGGGGATATGGCTCTGCTAGTAGAGTGCTTGCCAGAATGTATGAGGCCCTGGGTTCAACCCCCAGTACCACATGAGCTTTGTTAGAAATGAAAAGACTTTAAATTTATTTTTTGTTTTTTTTGAGGCCAGAGAACCCGGACGTCGGGTCCTTGTCCAAGTTATCAAAGAACTGAAACCAGACACACAGAGAAGGATAAATTATGAATTATAAGATTTATTTTAGGAAAAACCCAAGCCAGAAGAAATTCTCCTCTTTTCCAGCCTAGGGAGGGGGAGACCAAGAAAATCTCTCTCCAGGAAATATGCCTCTGGGAAGGAAAGAACCCGCACACAGCAAAACACAGCAGCACACAGCAAAAAAGAGCCCAGACAAAAAGCAACCCTTCCCCTCCTAGTCAGGTTAGAAGATTTCCCTCTCACATAGGGAGTTAAGCTGAGATAAGGGGGCCAAAGGATCAAAGGAGCCAACAGGCTTACAGGTGTTTCAGGACCATGTATGTGAACCGAACATCCAATTAGAACGTGCCTCATCATCAGACTCATCTGTGTAAGGGAGGGACTTGATTGGTTGGTGGACTCAAGTTGATTCAGTAAAGGCCAGCCCACAGATGTGCTAAGGCAGGGAAAAGTTAAGGCAGCTGGGGGCTAGAGAGGTGGTTCAGTGGCAAAAAAAAAAAAAAAAAAAAAAAAAAAAAAAAAAAAAAAAAAAAAAAAGTGCTTGCAAAGCCCGAGTTCATCCTGGGTTCGATCCTCAGTACCCATGTAAAGTTAGATGCACAAAGTGGCACATGCATCTAGAGTTCCTTTGCAGAGGCCCTGGTGCACCCATACTCACTCTCTGCACCGGAATGCTTCATTCTCTCTTTTTGTAAATAAATAAAAATTAAATAAATAAAAAAGCAGCTGGAAGCTGTTGCTGAGTTGTTGTTTGCAGCCCTCTTGGGTGAGACTGGGGTTCTGGTCCTGCCAAGGTAGGCAAAGTGGCATTCATACCAGCCAGCCCTTAGCTAACTACCTATCAGGAAAAAAGGTTACCTTGCTTGTAATCCGTATCATTTATTTTAAAGCACCTACCTAATGAGAACTACTCGGGGACTTCAGGGGCGGGAAAATGCATTATTTTTAATTTCTATTCCCTTATTCCCCCTCCCCTTTTTGTTTTCCCCCGATGTAGGGTCTCACTCTAGCCCAGGCTGACCTCGAAATCACCAGGATATCCCTAGCTCTGCCTTCAGAGTGCTGGGATTTAAAGGTTTCCTTCTTCCTGGGGGGAAGTGTTCTTTCTCTCCAGTTTTCCAGGCGGTCTAGTCCGCATTTGTAGTTGCAAAGGAAGTCCGACCAGAGCCACTAGGTAAGGGTGTGTCCACAGGGAGGCAAGCAACAGGTACGTACTGACTCCCCTCCGCCTCCACCCAACACCTGAGCTCACCTGTTAGTTTTTATTAGGGGGGGGGGGAGGAGACCGAGGAAGAAAAGGGACTTACTTCCTATTTTGGTCTCGAAAATGGACGGGGCGGGGCACCTGGAATAAACTTTTTGTGACGCCGCATACTTTTTGCAAACCAGGCTAGAGGAAGAAGGAAACTTCTTGAGAGAAGGTAAGGAGGAGATGGGAAAGGTCAACTTCCAGCAAGGAGAAGGGGAAATATTTGGAAAATGTAACTGAAGCTCCTAGGGAGGCAGTCTGGGACAGGGTGCATTCCTAAAGGATACGGGACCCGAACGCCGCCATGGTTCTCGAATTCAGGGTCGGCTCACGCTCCAAACCGAACATTAAAAACAAACAAACAACAACAACAAAACAAAAAATAACGCCTCGCGGCCGCCATCTCTCACACTATCGCGAGATCGGTACCGGCGGCCCGGAGGAGCCGGGCTCCTGGACTTGCCGGCGAGAGTCTCGAGCTGTTCTCGCCATCGCTGAGGGAAGTCTCGCGAGACTTGGTTGCCTTGGCACCCTGTAGCTATAGCAGCCAAGGCGGTTCAGGATGCGACGGCGGGAGCGGTGAGTGCGACACCCTCAGGGGGGCGGGGCCGGCGGGAACGGGGTGCTGGGGGGAGCGCTTGGGGAGGGGGTGTGGAACGTGGGGTCTCTGGGGGACATGCACCTGAGGGTGACGTGTGGGGGGGGTGGGCGGGAAGCGACACGACAGGCTCGGGTCCCGTGGGCACGGAGGGGCATCGCGGCTGGCGCGCGGGGCGCGGCGGGGAGGTCCAGGGAGGGAGCCGGGTGTCCCCGGGTTCAGAGGGCAGGGGCCGGCGCGGAGGGCCAGGGGCGTGCTGGCAGCCGGCCGGAGGTGGAGGAGACCCGGAGCAGGATGGAGGGACCGGGCTTAACCTCCGAGAAGTAGGAGATGGGTGCAGCGAGGAGGAGGAGGGTACGTGGAATGGGAGGGAGCCTGGAGGCTGGGCGCAGTTTGGGAGGGGCCAGATGGGGGGCCGGAGGGAGGGCGGGAGGGAGGCCGGGACCCCTGCAGCTGCCCAGGCTCCGCCTCGGGGTCGGGGTGGGGGCGGGGGATCGAGCGCCTGGGAATGGTGGCATCCGGAACCTTCACCTTCTCTTTCCAAAGAAACACACCACCTGCAAAAAGGAGGCTTTTAAGCTAGTATGACTTGGGGAGTTTTTATTTTTTCCCTCCCAGCAGAGAGACGATGAGTAGGAGAATGAATGATTGCTACTCTAAAACGTGGGGTGGGGGCAGGAGAGAAATTCTTGAGAGAGAAAAAAAAAAACCTGAGGTGTGCTTCCTCTGGAGCTTCTTGAATTGAAAGAAGGGTGTGTGTGTGCTAACACCACGTTTCTGCCCAGATTCATTCAAATGTACAATTTCTCTTACTATGTGCTTAAGAAATTATGTATGCAGTGTAAGATCAGTTTAGATGATACAGCAAAATAATGTGCAGCAGATACTGAAACCTCCCGCAAATATAACTTTAGAACTAAGAAAAGTGTTTCTGTTAGGGCTGGAGGCTGAACACTACTAAATCTTGGGGAGGAATTTTAGTTTTACTAGGGTATAAAACCTAGTGTTCCCAAAAAGTGCCTGTTCACATGCATTGCCTTTTAAGAAAAGGATGAGGTTTTATTTTAGGAGATGGAGTAAATTTTGAATACCTAGAAATAAAAGCCATCTCCAGTCTCCCAGGAGTAAAATTGCTGATTCTCAAGGGCTTTTTTTTTTTTTTTTTTTGGAGCCAGGTTTGGACTATTTTGTTGGCTTCACATGAGGTGCAAAAATTATCCATTTTAACATGCAGATTCGGGGTTGGGGATTTGGCTCAGTGGATGAGCGCTTGCCTAGCAAGCGCAAGGCCCTGGGTTCGGTCCTCAGCACCGGGAAAAAAAAATGCAGATTCGGGGGTTTTAATCATTTGTCTTTTTGTAGGTATAACTTTGCTCTTGGTTATATAACTGGATTTTGCCATGTTAAGATTCATAAATTCAGAGCTGGAGAGATGGCTCAGCGGGTAAGGCACTTGCTTCCAGTGCCTAAGGCCCCGGGTTCAATTCCCCAGGACCCACATAAGCCAGACCCACAAGGTGGTGGTCCTGGTGCGTGCTCTCTCTTTCTCTCTCTCCTTGAAAAATGAATAAATAAAATATTAAAAAATTCATAAATTCATTAATTAGAATAATGGCTTTTAAATCCTTGAGCTAGTTTACATGTAGTCATTGGATCTATTTCTCACATATTACAGTAAAACATTTAATTGTCATGTTACTAGCTAAACAAGTAGAAACACTTTTTAAAAATATTTATTCATTTTTCAAGCAGAGAGAGAGAGAGAGAGAGAGAGAGAGAGAGAGAGAGAGCGCACCAGGGCCACTACCTTGTGGATCTGGCTTATGTGGGTTCTGGGGAATTGAACCTGGGGCCTTCAGCACTGGAGGTAAGTGCCTTAACCACTGAGCCATTTCTCCAGCCCAAGTAGAAACACTTTTGTGAGGCAAGATGTAGGTGTTCGATTTTGGGGATTCCCATTGGAGGACAAAAAGATGGACAGTTTCTTAAATCTAAGACTTCATTGTAAAGGTGGAGAGGGAGCAGTGTGGGAGAGTGAAGAGAAGGGAAAGAAAGGAGCTTTATGAGAGAGAGAGAGAGAATAGAGTGAAGGGGATGTATGCACCTGTAGTATGAGAGCCATAAAAAGGGCCAGGGAGCCAGTTTTAGGGAGGAGGTAAGAATCTGCTCTGTGAGGGAGGGGCCATGCTACCAGGCAGTCCTAGAGTCCCAGGGTTAACATAAGTAGGGGAGAGTGAAAGGGGAATGGGTAGAGAGCTTGGAGACTCCACAGTGGGTGTTTTTAGGCATGTATATGTAGTATGTGGTGTATGTAAAGTGTATGTATGTGTATGTGCAAGGCCAGAGGAGAACATGAGTGTCCTCCATTGTTCTTTCATATTATTTGCTTGAGATAGAGTCTCTCACTAAACCTGGAGTTGCTTTCTTGGTCAGACTGTCTGATAGCCTAAGTGATTCTCCAATCTCGGGATTACAGGCACATGTGACCATAGCCAGCTTTATATTTTTACATGGGTGCTGGGGATTGAACTCATGTGAGCTCAGGTCCTCATGCTTACGCAGCAATTGTGCTCTTACCCACTGAGCCTTCTCCCCAGTGAAAGAGTGGTGCCAACAGACCAAACCAGAGGCTCAAATGGATCGCCAAGGAGAGCTTTATTGTGCAGCCTGCCTCCATGCGGGATAGAGACAGCACAGCAGTGATGGAAGGGGCTGGGGGGCTTTTAAGGGTATTCAGTCAGGAGGGACATGTAAGGAGAGGCATTCAGGTCCCCTCTAGGGGACCAGGGGGACCTGTTATTTTAGGGAATAGAAATTTAGGCAGAAACCTAAATTGACCATTGGGTCTCCTGCCATTGGCCATTTTGTTTCAGCTGTCTGGGTGGCTATGCTAGCACCCAGCCCCTTGTGTGGTGGTTGGATACAAAACTTTTCTGGGCTCTGCTGGGTGTGGGGTTGCAGGCCTTTAATCCTAGCACTTGGGAGGCCGAGGTAGGTAGGACTATAGCTGGAGTTACAGGCCAGTTTGGGCTAGAGCCAGACCTTACCTGGGCTACAGGGGTGGGACTGGGGAGATCGCTCAGTGGTTAAGGCACTTGCCTTCAAAGCCTAAAATCCTGGGCTCGATTCTGGAGTTTGTTTGCAGTGGCTAGAGGCCCTGGCAGGTCTTCTTTTCTCTCTCTCTCTCTCTCTCTCTCTCTCTCTCTCTGTCTCTCTCTCTCTCTCTCTCTCTCTCTCTCCTCTTTGTGTCTGCTTGCAAATAAATTAATAAAGTATTAATAAAGTATGTTTAAATATTAAAAACAAAACAACATGCTTGTTACCAAACCTTCCTGACCCAGGTTTGATTTCCCCAGTACAAAGTGGTGCATGCATCTGAAGTTCATTTGCAGTCCTGAGGATTCTCTCTCTCAAATAATAAAAAATTAGCTGGGCGTGGTGGTGCACATCTTTAATCCCAGCACTCGGGAGGCAGAGGTAGGAGGATCGCTGTGAATTCCAGGTCAGCCTGGGCTACAGCGAGACCCTACCTCGAAAAACAAACAAACAAACAAGAAAATTAAGGGCAAGAGAGATGGCTCAGTGGTTAAGGTGCTTGTTTGCAAAGCCTAATGGAACTGGGTTCGATTCCCCAGTATCCATAAAGTCAAATGCACAAAGTGGTGCCTGCATCTGGAGTTTGTCTGCATTGGCTAGAGGCCCTGGCATACCCCATACTCATTCTCTGTCTCTCTGTCTTGATTTGCAAATAAATAAAAATATTTTTTAAAATTAACATTTTTTTTTTCTGCAGAATTCAATAGAAAGCTGTACTGAGGTCCTGTTATATGCAGAATACTTGGTGAAGGCATTTCAGGAAAGAAACAACTAATGAATTTCTAATCCATTCATATAAATATTCATTGAGAACAATTTTGTGTCTGATTACTAAACCCTCAGGATACAAAAGAAGTAAAACTTACTCTCTGCTTTAGAATTGCTCAGAACCTAAAAGGGAAGCCAGTAATGAAACATAATTACAATGTAATAAACACAATATATGAACACTTGAATGTGAAACATGATTCTGGCCTTGGGTTATATAGGAATTGACAAAGTTAAAAGGAAATAAAAATTAAGAAAAAAATAGAAAGTGGCCAGATGTGTCATTACATGCCTTTAATCCCAAGTAGGAGGATCACTGGGCTACAGAAGACCCTACCTTAAAAAATAAACAACAGGGCTGAGAGATGGCTCAGCGGTTAAGGCACTTGCCTCCAGTGCCTAAGGCCCCGAGTTCAATTCCCCAGGACCCACATAAGCCAGAACCACAAGGTGGTGGCCCTGGTTCTCTCTCTCTCTCTCTCGCTCTCTCGCTCTCTCGCTCTCTCGCTCTCTCGCTCTCGCTCTCTCGCTCTCGCTCTCTGTATCTGTCTGCTTGAAAATGAATAAATAAAAAATATTAAAAAAAATAACAAAAATTAGAAAGATGAAGCAAATTCTAAACTGCTACATTTATAAGACCCTAGATTTCCTTGTTATTTTGAAATTATTTACTTGCATGCAGAGAGAGACAGAAGAGAGAGAGAATGGGTACATTAGGGCCACTAACCGCTGCAGACAAACTAGATTTATGTGCCACTTGGTACATCTGGCTTTACATGGGTACCGAGGAGTCGAACCCGGGTCTTTAGGCTTTGCAGGTAAACACCTTAACTATTGAGCAATCCCTCTGCCCCCCCAAATTTTTTTAAATAACAAAAGATAAGGAATCTCAGGATTCCAAAGGGAAGTGCTAAAGATCACAGAGCTAGCAAGGTTAGAACATTTTGGAAATGATGGACTCTAAACAATTAAAACTGGTACAGGAATGCAGGTCTATAGTGCTAGCCACTTGTGAGGCTGAGGCAAGAGGATTTCTAGAGTCTAGAAGTTTTATTTATTTATTGTTTTTTTGAGGTAGGGTCTCACTCTAGCCCAGGCTGACCTGGAATTCACTATGTAGTCTCAGGGTGGGCTCGAACTCATGGCATTCCTCCTTCCTCTGCCTCCTGAGTGCTGGGATTAAAGGCTTTCATCACCACACACTGCCAAGGTTGCTCTTTTGCAGGCAGTAATCTTGGTATGGAGGTAGAAGGGAGAAGTTGAATATAGTTGCAATTATCCAGGAGATCAGAACTAAGGAGAGTAACTGTGTAGTATACATTTATGAATGGGGGAATCTATTCATAGATTTTTCCCCTCAAATATTTATACTGCACATAAGAAACTAATTTGAATATTAGCATGATGCTAAATATTTGATTTATATTGTTGTATAGAGAATTGAATAAATTATATTCATGCTGTGCATAATTTTATAGGGAGCTATGTTTGGGGAAATAGTTATAACAAGCAGTTTTTAACTAACATTTGTAAGCTTCCAGAAAGTGATCACTTTTATGGTGGAAATGGTTATATTCATACAGGGAAAATGGTATATTTTAATTTTATTTTTTTTAATTGCAAGTAGAAAAGGGAATAAAGAGAGAATGAGAGTGGAGAATGGGCACACCAAGGCTTCTTAGACCTGCAAACAACTTCCAGATACATGTGCTACTTTGCAAAGTGATCCTCCTACCTCTGCCTCCCAAGTGCTAGGATTAAAGGTGTATGCTTGGCTGTTGATAACTTTTTTTAAAATTTATTTTATTTTATTTATTCATTTTCAAGCAGAGAGATACATAGAGAGAGAGAGAGAGAGTGAGAGTGAGAGAGAGAGAGAGAGAGAGAGAGAGAGATTGAGAGAGAGAGAGAGCACCAGGGCCACCACCTTGTGGGTCTGGCTTATGTGGGTCCTAGGGAATCGAACCCGGGGCCTTAGGCACTGGAGGCAAGTGCCTTAACCGCCGAGCCATCTCTCCAGCCCTGTTGATAACTTTTTAAAAACACCTAATATTTTATAAGTATAAGCTGAAAGTGTAGTTCAGTGGTAAAATGCTTACCTAACATCTGACAGGTCCAGAATTTAATTCCCAGTAGCACAAAAACAAGCAAAGAAAATACACAAATACAATACATACATTTAATTTTTTTTCTTTATTGTTCATAATGATTTACATTGTTTAGTGGGCCAACCATGAGTTGTTATCCCCAATTCCCCGTTGCCCCCCTTCCCCATCCCCAGTCAGCTAGATTTCCTCCTCTGTGGGCCGTCTGTATCAGTCTTTGTGGTAGGGGACCATGGATAGCTCATTCTTCAGTCGGGCTCTCATGACCCCAGTGTGTTGTTACTGAGGGTTGCCAAGTCTCTGATATTCTCTCCCACCACGGCTCTCACAATCTTTCTGCCCCCTCTTCCGCTCAGTTCCCTGAGTCGTGGTAGGTGACATACATTTAAATTTTATATTTAATACTTAAAGAGAAAGAGGGCTAGGGATATAGTCCAGTTGTACTGTACTTGCCTAGCATGCCTGAGACCCCAGGTTCAATCCCCAGGACAGAGACACATGCTCCACTTTGTTAGTCTGGTTTTACATGAATACATGAATACTGGGGATTCAAACCTCTGGCCATCAGTCTTTGCAAGCAAATACCTTTAACTGCTGAGTTGTCTCCCCAGCCTCTGTTTTTTTTTTTTTTTGTTTGTTTGTTTAGTTTAGTTTTGTTTTTGAGACAAGGTCTCACTGTGTCACATAGGCTGGTCTCAAACCTTCCATGATACTCCTGCCTCAGCCTCATGAGTGCTGGTTTTTTTTTTTTTTTTTTTTTTTTGGTGCATGTGTGTGTGAGTGCAGGTACCCATGTCCCATGGGCATGTGTAATGTCAGAAAACAACTTTGGGGTCAGTCTTCACCTTTCTACCACATTTGAGGCAGGACTTTGCTCTCTGGATCTCTATCTTCTACTCTGGTCTTCCCCCACACCCCCATCCCAGGTAGGGTCTCACTCTAGTCTAGGCTGACCTGGAACTCCCCCAGTAGTTCTAGGCTGGCTTCAAACTCCATAATTCAAATTTCCTCCTCTGCCTCTTTTTTTTTTTGGTTTTTCGAGGTAAGGTCTCATTCTAGTCCAGGATGACCTGGAATTCACTATGTAGTCTCAGGGTGGCCTTGAACTCACTGCAATCCTCCTACCTCTGCCTCCCAGTGCTGGGATTAAAGGTGTGCACCACCACGCCCATCTCCTCTGTCTCTTGAGTGCTGGGATTAAAAGGTTTATGCCCCCACGCCAGGCTCTTGTTCTAGTTTTTTTTTTTGTTTGTTTTTTGAGGTAGGGTCTCGCTCTAGTCCAGGCTGACCTGGAATTCACTCTGTAGTCTCAGGCTGGCCTTGAACTCATGGCGATCCTCCTACCTCTGCCTCCCAAGTGCTGGGATTAAAGGCGTGCGCCACCACGCCCGGCTTTGTTCTGGTTTTTGTATGTGGAGTCTGGGGATTAAAGTCCATTTTGAGGAGCAAGTGCTTCATTCACTGAGCCATCTCCCCAGTCTGATTTCCAGGTTTTGAGGCTTACTCTAGCCATCCCCAAATTATAAAACTATTTTAGGGCTGTAGGGCTGGAGAGATGGCTCAGCGGTTAAGGCACTTGCCTCCAGTGCCTAAGGCCCCTGGTTCAATTCCCCAGGACCCACATAAGCCAGACCCACAAGGTGGTGACCCTGGTGCTCTCTCTCTCTCTCTCTCTCTCTCTCTCTCTCTTTCTCTCTCTCTCTCTGTATCTCTCTGCTTGAAAATGAATAAATAAAATATTTTTTAAAAAAATAAAAAAATAAACTATTTTATTCCGGACCCTATAAAACTATTTTATGCTGGGATTAAAGGAGTGTGCCACTATGCCCGGCTACTTTTCTGCCATTTTGAGTGAGTCAAGTGATGTATCCCACAGAATAAAAGCATAATAAGGTTGTGCAATTATAAAATTTAAGGAGGTAGTTACTCTGGGTTATGCAAGCACAAGGTCTCTTAAGTTGATCTTTAGGGGCCAATAAAATAATCATGGGCTTGGAGAGATGGCTCAGCAGTTAAAAGCACTTGCTTGCAAAGCCTGTCAGCCCAAGTTCAATTCCTCAGACACCCATTTGTTTGCAGCAGCATGAGACCCTGAAGTGTGTGTGTACACACACACACAGAGGGAGAGATTATTAAAAATAAGAAGATGGTAGTTCAAGAGCAGCCTGGCACACGTAGTCAGATGTTGTCTCAAAGCAAACGAAAGATAGCCACTAATGAATTTAATGTTTCGCTGACTAGTTTTAATCCTTAAATAGTTTGTTAATGTGTTAATCATGGCTAAAATATAAAAATATTTCTGAGGTCCTATGATGGAGAGCCAAGGTAAGAAATGTTCTTCCTTGGTTTTCATTTTTGGTTCAGGTTCTTGGCCAGCAGTTGAGAGATACTTGCACATAGTAGGTACACAGAAATACTTGTTATATAGTAATAGAAAAAATTCCTATTTTATATCCATGTACTTCAAACTGATGGTTTTAATACCACTGTGATAACATTTTGAAATAAAATGAAATCTACGTATCTTTGGCTGGGATTATTGTTTGCTTAACCAATAAATAGACAGCTGTGGCAGACTTAATATGTTCTCAGAGATGGTAAAGCTGAGGAGCAAACAGGATGGGAGGACTTAATTCTCACTGCGTATTGTGCATTTAGCTGCTTTGGCTACTTTAGATTTGTGGAACACAGAAAGTGGGTTGTAAAACATGTAAGCAGCCGTGACTTTAAGGTGCGATTGTGAGCAGGACAGTGGTGACAGGCCTGATCTCCACTATAGCTGACAATAAGTTCCCTAGTGAGGCAGTGAAGGCAGCAGCAGAAGTTGTTCAGTCCAGTGACCAGAGGCCTAAGCAGGAAATGAGTCCTCGAAACTAGGCCTGTGTAGGAAGGACCTGTTTGGCTCTGGCCAAGTGGTTGCACAGGTTGTGGGTGTCACTTTAAACATGAAGACCTGCTTGCTGGAGGAGGAGCAGCAGCTCTTTAGGATCAGGTGTGCATCTGAAGAGATGAGATCATCCTCTTACCAGACCTGCCAGACGCTGAATGAATGTTTTCCTAATTGCAAGTTCTGCAGCTGGGAGGACCTGGAAATGATTGAGGCTTCAAGCACTTTGTGAGTATTTGGGGGGGGGGGGAATGGACATTTTTGGGAATCTTGTGGGATGAGTGCTGTGACTATCAGGCTATCAGGTGAAGGTGACATACATTCACACTCAGTCTTTCTCTAAGTTAAAGACTTTGACAAGGTACATGATAGATTGAGAAAAGCTTTGGTGTTCTTTTTGTTTTCTGGTATTGCTTTTTGAGGTGATGTGGTTCTCCCAACCCCCAGTGTGGGGCGGCCTTTTACACCCTCTACCATTGAGCTACATCCTTAACCTGTTGAGATAACATTTTAGGACCTATTATTATTATTTTTTTTTCTAAAACTGGATGTGGTAAGGTAGGCCTTGTAATTCCAGTACTTGGGAGGTAGAGGCAGGAGGATCAGAAATTTAAAGCTATCCTCAGCTATGAGTTCAGCCTGGATGACATGCGGTACTAACTCAACAAAAAATAGCTCAGTGGATAATTAAACTGGAGTCTCAGTTGGATCCTCAGACCCCATTTAAAAACCCAGAAGCTATGGAAGGCTTCTGTAATCCCAGCATGCTGCCTCTGACTGTGAGATGTTAAGTGGAGATAGGAGAATTTTCTGGAAGCTCCTGGTGAGCACAGCAAAGAAGAGCAGAGTGAAAAACCATGTCTCAAATTAGGTGGCAGGGACTCACCTGAAAGTTGTCTTCTGACCTCTACATGCATGTGACCCCCCCCCCACTCACAAATAAATAATAAATAATTTGTTTCCTATATTGTCTTTTTTTTTTTTTTTAATTCGGGTCTCACTCTATAGTTCCAGGCTGGTCTTGAGCTCACAGTGATTCTCTTACCTCTGCCTCCTAAACTCTTCGTTCTGGGATTAAAGGCGTGTGCCACCATGCTGGGTTTATATTGTCTTTGTTTTTTTTTGATATTTTTTATATTTTATTTATTCATTTTTCAAGGAGAGAGAGAGAGAGAGAGAGAGAGAGAGAGAGAGAGAGAGAGAACGCACCAGGGCCACCACTTTGTGGGTCTGGTTTATGTGGGTACTGGGGAATTGAACCTGGGGCCTTAGGCACTGGAGGCAAGTGCCTTAACCTCTGAGCCATCTCTCCAGCCCTATATTGTCTTTGTTTTTTTTTTTTTTTTTCGAGGTAGGGTCTCACTCTAGCCCAGGCTGACCTGGAATTCACTCTGTAGTCTCAGGGTGGCCTCGAACTCACTGCGATCCTCCTACCTCTGCCTCCCAAGTGCTGGGATTAAAGGCGAGCTCCACCACGCCCGGCTTTTGTTTGTTTTTTGAGGTAGGTTCTCACTGTATCCCAGGCAGACCTGGCATTTAATTCTATAGTTCCAGGCTGACCTCAAACTCAGTGATCCTTCTACCTCTTCCTCCCAAGTGCTGGGATTAAAGGCATACACCCCCATTCCTGGCCTTTTCTTTTTTAAAAGTTGAATTGAATTTATTTGCAAGCAGAGAGAGAGAGAGAGAGAGAGGGAGAGTGAATATGAATGGGCACACCAGGACTTCTAGCCATTGCAAACAAATTCCAGATTCATGCACCACTTTGTGCATCTGGCTTTACATGGGTTCTGGGGAATCGAACCTGGGTTATTGGGCTTTGCAAGCAAGCTCCTTAATGGCTGAACCTTCTCTCCATCCTATATTGTTGTCCCCCCAACCCTGAGGTAGGATCTCTCTCTAGCCCAGACTGACCTGGAACTCACTTTGGAGTCCCAGGCTGGTCTCAAACTCATGGCAATCCTCTTACTTTGGCCTCCCAAGTGCTGGGATTAAAGGCGTGCACCACCGAGCCAGGCCAATGTTCTGTTTTTGTTTCGTCTCCACCTCCTAAGTGCTGGGATGGCAGGCATGTATCCCCAAGGTTGTATGTGTGTGCTTGCCCTTTTGTAGACATCCCTGCTTACCTTCTGACCACACCTCACCTTTCTCACCCTGTCCTAAGTAGGATTTTTTAAAATAAATATTGTAGCCAGACTGGCCTTGTATTTGTGATACTTCTGCCTCAGCCTCATAGTGCTTAGATTATAGACTCAGCCCACTACCCCCATCTGTCCTGAGTAGTTTTGTTTTTTTTTTTAAATATTTTATTCATTTTTCAAGCAGAGAGAAAGAGAGAGAGAGAGAGAGAGAGAGAGAGAGAGAGAGAGAGAGAGAGAGAACGAG
>PVHP010038101.1:0-17401 GCA_004024765.1 Zapus hudsonius | reverse complement strand
CCCATGACATCATCATAGGGTCTGTTAGACCTTAAGTGTCTTACTTTCAGTGTTTGGTTTTCTGCATCAAAAGGGTAATTAATCTGGATGTCATACATGTTACTGAGATGAGTATAAAAGTAGCTTTAATTATTAATATGAAATTCTATCATTGACATCAATCTCTTATCTTCCAGTGACAAATTTCTCTTTTAGGCTAGGCTTTCTATGTCTGCTTTCCCCCCCTTTCATTTAGAGGAATTCAGGATTCCTTTAAAAGGAAGTTTCTGTAAAAATTTTTACACATCCTCACTTCCCTCCTGTTTTTCTTTTAATATTATTTGTTTGTTTGTTTGTTTGTTTGTTTATTTATTTATTTATTTATTTATTTATTTATTTATTTATTTATTTGCAAGTTGAGAGAGCTGGAAGAGAGGCAAAGAGGATGGGCGCGTCAGGGCCTCCAGCCACTACAAACGAACTTCAGATACATGCACCACTTTGCGCAGATGGCTTTATGTGGGTACTCGGGAATTGAACCTAGGTCTTTAGGCTTTGTAGGCAAGTGCCTTAATCACTGAGCCATCAGTCCAGCTTTCCCTCATGTTTTGACTGAACTTCCATCTTTGATGTAGACACTAGACTTTGCTAGCTTTAAGGAGTTGATAATCTAACCAAAGTCCCATAATCCCATAGCTGGGCAGTTCCCAGATACTAGTCAGTTGCTAGAAATATGCTTTTGTCTTTGTTGGTCAGTTTAGGGCATGCACAGTGCTGTGGAGCAGGAAAGCATCTAGTGGCAATTTCAAGTTGCTTTGCTGAAACACTGAGGAGTTGGACTTCACAATTACAGTCTAGGACAGCTGATGTTAGTATCAGAAAGAACTCCAGAGATTACCTAGCTCCTGTCTTCTCGTTGTATAAAGACTTCCCCTCTGCCCTCAAATGATCAACATGGTAATTTAAAGACTGAGCCTGGACAAACCTTCAGTTTTACTAATGTCTGTCACTGATAGTTAAAAACACACAGTGTTAAGAACACTGGAGCAGGTGTTCTCTGCTGTGGAGGAACAGTCTTTTCAGAATGTGGGTTCTTTTGCTTTCAGAGGACACAGAGCATCAAGGGCTGCAGTTTTCATTCAGTATTTGGAATAGTTATTTCAAAATAGATAAATGCAAATGAATTATACAGGTGTGGACACCTGTAGTTTGTTCTGAATTTTAGGGATTTCCTGGTTTTTCTTTTTTTTATATGTTTTGTCTTGCTCTAGCCTAGGCTGTCCTGGAATTCACTCTGTAGTCCCAGGCTGACCTCAAATTCATGGTAATCCTCCTGCCTCTTTCCTGGGATTAAAGGCATGGGCCACCACACCCGGCTCACGTAGTATTTTTTACCACTGTTACTATTTGGTTTTCTTGAATTTCCCCCATTCTCTTAGGTCATGAGTACCTCATTTAGGATACACTTGAATAGATCACTAGAAGAATATCCTTGTCTTAGGTTTCCTGTGTTCTAGTGACTGACTGTCTTGATACACTTCAACATTCCAAATAGGGTATTTGCACTTTTCTGTTTTGTTTTTGTTTGTAGCACAGACTGGTTTCAAACTCTCTGTGTAACTGAGATCTGACCTTGAACTCCTGGTCCTCCTGGCTCCACCTCCCAACAGCTGGGATCATACATGTGTGCCACTATTCCTGGCTAAAAATTTAGTTACTTTTTTTTTCTTTCTAGTGCTTGCCATTGAACCTGGTGCCTCATGTTAGGCAAGTTGTCTGCCACTGAGCTACATTCTCAGCCCTGTTGATTTATTTATTTATTTTTAAAAAATATTTTCTTTATTCATTTTCAAGCAGACAGAGAGAGAGAGAAAGAGGGAGAGGGAGAGGGAGAGAGAACCAGGGCCACCACCTTGTGGGTCTGGCTTATATGGATACTGGGAATTGAACCGGGGGCCTTAGGCACTGGAGGCAAGTGCCTTAACCGCTGAGCCATCTCTCCAGTCCCTGATTTATTTTTTAAACTTGCCCAGAAATCTAAGCACAGGTGGTCTGATTGTGGAAGCCATTAATAGTGGACCACCTCCACACTGCCTCATGGGGGATGATTCCCTCATGGGAGCATGGATCAAAGATTAAAAGGGGGCAACCACACTCTGCCTTATGGAGTTGGCCTTTTGTGGACACCATGCCCACCCTATATACGCCAAGCCCTTGAAGAGGGAATTCCCGGTCTTTGTGTTATTTTTTCAAATCCTTCAACCTCCCTTGCTCTGCCCCTATTTGGGTTATCGAAAAGGAGCAACCCTTGCTAGTTGTTCAGTTTATCCTGGGACGGCATTTTGTATCTCCCAGGATTTTTAGGCTGAGACAGTCTTTTTTCCCTCCTGTTCTTTTGAGGCAGGCTCACCCTGGAGCCCAGGCTGACCTGGAGCCCATGGGGCTCAGAAGCTCTGAGGATGGAAGTTTTAGTCTGCTCCTTGGGAGAGCTCATTTATACCCATGTTTCTTCCTCTACAGGTGCAATGACACATAAGCCACTGACTCCAAGAGCTTCCCTCTCTAACCCACTCCCCGGTAGTACTTCTTCTAGTCAGTCAGTCTCTTCTCTGTCTCTAGCCTCATCCCACTCTCTCTTTAATACCCTTCATTTCTGTCCCGGCGTCACCCTTACCCATTCCTAGATATCACTTTAAACATGTAAATTCCGTGGCTGACCATATAGTCCAATGGCAGAGCACTGGCATAACATGCTCAAGTTCAGTCCCCACTACTGCCCACAAAGTTTAATTCCTTACTAGTTCAAGTTCATCTTCTGCTATTACTCCCTTAGTAAACCTCTGGGCTTCCAGAGGTTCACTGAGGGAGTAATAATAGCAAAAGATGCTATTTTTTTATAAATTATTTTTTAACATTATTTATTTGCAAGGAGGGAAAAAAAGAAAGCGAGGATAGATATGAAAAAGCCTCTTGCTAGTGCAGACAAACTCCAGATGCATGCACCACTTTGTGCATCTGGTTCATATGGGCATTAGGGAATTGATCCTGGGCTGTCAGGTTCTGCAAGCAAGCACCTTTAACCACTCAGCCATCTCTCCAGCCCTGGGCTTCCAGTCTTTAAATATGTCAGTTTTTTCCTCATGATCTGTATTTATACACACACACACGCACGCATGCACGTTACTTTAACAACTATAGATTAGGTTTTTCTCAAGGAATTCTGACTACACTTAACTTAAGCCTGTCTTCTTTGTCTTTCCTTAAGAGTGCAACATGTTGTGTTGCTGAAAAATAATTTTCTTGTATGTTCCCCACCAGATGGAAATTATTGAGGACATTATAGATGGTATGTCATCATTCCTTACCTGACATCCAGCACAGTGTGTGATGTAAGTGTTCAGCTAATACCTATCCCATGAAAGGATAAATTGTTCTCTTGAATTGTTTTTCAGATTCGATACATTTCTCAGACTCAAGGTATTCCAGGAGAGCAGTTGTTAAATGTAGGCACAAAGTCCACACGATTCTTCTGCAGAGAAACAGACATGTCTCATTCTGCTTGGAGATTAAAGGTAATTCCTTTAAAACACATATTTAGAAAAATAGTTTGCTCTTTTTTATTCTGTTACTCATTTTCTAATCCAACAACACAATTAATTCACAATGATTCTTTTAAACTTTAATGTGTGTGGCTCCATGTATATCACATATATATTTACCTTTTCTATTCAGTTATTATACAGTATGAAGGATTATAGAAATATCTGAATCTTAGCTTCCCACCTAGCTTAGATCTTTGTGGTTTCAGTAAGTCCTCTGTGATTAATTTTATATTTAGGTTTCTTTTAAAAATTTTCTGAACCGGTCGTGGTGGCGCACGCCTTTAATCCCAGCACTTGGGAGGTAGAGGTAGGAGAATCGCTGTGAGTTTGAGGCCACCCTGAGACTACAGAGTGAATTTCAGGTCAGCCTGGGCCAGAGTGAGACCCTACCTCGAAAAAACAAAAAAAAAAAAAAGAAAAAAATTTCTGAGCCTGGCGTGGTGGCGCATGCCTTTAATCCCAGCACTCGGGAGGCAGAGGTAGGAGGATTGCCGTGAGTTCAAGGCCAGTCTGAGACTACATAGTGAATTCCAGGTCAGCCTGGGCTAGAGTGAGACCCTATCTCGAAAAAGAAACAAAAAAAAATTCGAGATAGGATTTTACTTTATAAAGGCTCAAACTGGATTCTACCTTGATCCTCCTGCCTCAGCCTCTCAAGTGCTGGGATTCCAAGCATGCCTCACGCCACAACTGCTTGTCCTAGATTACTTAATAATAGACTGAGTGTACTAAAGGAAATAAGGTAATAATATATTATTTTCCTCTGTGCCACATGGATGAAGACACTTGAAGAACATGAGGCAGAGACAGGAATGAAGTCTAAGGAAGCCAGGAAGTACATATTCAAAAGCCTGGATGACATGGCGCATGTGAGTACTGTGGATGCATCCGACACGCCTGTGTGCTGTGAGTGCCGTGGCTGCAGAAAGTCCCTCATTTTCTCAATATCTTATTCTGAGTTTTCAGACTTCTAGCAGCCAGATTGTGTTTGTCTTTATCAAAATGTTGGTTTTCCTCTCTTGTTATTTACTAGTTTTAAGAGAAAACTTCCATCAAGCAGACTCCTTTTCCCATGTCTGTTACATGCATAGTGTGCCTGTGGTGTATGTATACGTGTGTGCAGATGTGCTGCCCCTTGTGCATGCATGACGGCCAGAGGGGAACGGTGGCTGCTTCCCTCCCCTGCCCATCTGCTCATTTCCTCGAGATCAGGTCTCTTAGGGTTTGAGAGTTTGCTTTGCCTTTCTTAAGGAAAGCCAAAGAAGGCAGACCTAAGATAAGTGTAGTCAGAATTCCTTGAGAAAAACCTGATCTATAGTTGATGAGTGTGTGTATATGAGTGAGAGAGAGAGAGAGAGAGAGAGAGAGAGAGAGAGAGAGAGAGCATAAATGCAGATCATGAGAAAAAACTGACATATTTAATAACTGGACGCCTAGGGCTGGAGAGATGGCTAAGTGGTTAAAGGCACTTACTTGCAAACCTTGTTCCCAGCACCCCAGGGATTCTTTGCTTCTGCTCCCCAGGCTAGGGGTGCTGTTTACCTGGCTGGAGAGTTGACCTCAGATGGCTCCCAGGCTGCCCTGGTCCCTCATGCAGACGGGGAGGCCATCTCCAGCTCCTGAAGCAGACTTCTCTCTACCCCTCCCCACATATTATTTAAAATGGATATTTCTTTAATTCCCTCTGCTTTGAATCCTGTTTTTTGGTACATTGAAAGATTTCAAGGAAAAATGACTGTCAACTACCTGTTCTTTTTTGTTTCAAAATCAATGTAGTTTAGTTATTTTTTCTATTTTTTTAAACTGAAATCTTAATATGCTCTCCTTTCCGTGGCTTGTTTTCATTTGATATTTCAGGTGAACACAGTGATGGATTTGGAAGGAAGCGATCTTCTGGCTGAGAAAGCTGATAGACGAGAATTTGTTAGTCTGTTGAAGAAAATGTTGCTGATTGATGCGGATTTAAGAATCACTCCACTTGAGACGCTGAACCATCCTTTTGTTAATATGAAACATCTTCTAGATTTTCCTCATAGCAACCAGTATGTTGCTTTATAACCTTGTACATTAATTTCTGGAAATATTAATAGGTTTGTAGAAAAGTGTGTAAGAAAAATGACTTTTCTCTTTAAGTATAATAAGTAAATGGAGTTAAAAGCAGTTGCTCAAGGTTGCATGGACCAGGGCATGACAGAGCAGCATTAGACCACAAATCCCCCCCTCTCCTGAGTGCTGGGATTAAAGGCAGGTGCCAACACCCCCAGCTACAATTGTTTCTTTCTTCCAAGTGTCATACTGGAAATGAGAGAGAGAGTAGTTGTGCTTTTTACAAGGCATTCTTGGTGTTTTTTTTTTTTTTAACTTTCTATCAACAACTTCCATGTAGACAATCTACCATGATTATAGTCCTCCCACTAGGCTCTTTTTTACCCTCCAATACTACATTCTTTTATAGACCTAGGGGACACAAAAAGAAGTGATAACAGTTTTCTCTTCCAAATTGCGTGTGTTTCGATAGGCTTTAGGTCCTATTCTCTTTGGAGACCCATACTCTAGTTTCCTACATATCTTTTGCTTTTCTTTTCCCTCCTCCAGTATTCTGGAAGGAAAATGGATTTTTTTAAGGGTTAGTAGAGAAGAAAATATGCTCACATTCTGAAGGCCTTGTCATGCTTTCCTTAGGTAAATCTAAGTTTTTTGAATTCCAGACCTCTCTTTTAATGTGTTGGCAGGAATAAAAGTGAATGACTTGCATGAAAGGCTAGAATACCATGAGAAGGGAAGAAAGGGTAATGAAGTTCATATGACAGGAGAGCAGAAGGGAGGAACGAGAGCAGCAGGAGGGGAGCACGGGAATGTGCAGGGCAGAGAGAGGCGGAGATATTGAGAAAGAACAAAGCATAATGCATGCATGTGCAACATGCATAATGAAACCCAGCACTTTGTATGGCAACTAAAGACGTTAATAATCTTCCCAAGTGACTCAAAACAGCTTCTTTATTCTTAGAAGACTAAATGAAGCAGGTTTAAGACTTCATCACAATAGTCAGGATTGTGAATTAAAGTACTCAGCATTTACAGTAATATTACACTGTCTTCTGCTTTTCCTTGTGCAGTGTAAAGTCCTGTTTTCATATTATGGATATTTGTAAGCCCCACCCAAATTGCTGTGAAACAAACCATCGCGGTAAAGCTTCACTTCTAAGACCTTCAAGCACTGCTGCCACAATAACGGCTAATTTTACTAGAATTGGAACATTGAGAAGTCAGGTAAGAATTTACAGTAGTTGGTATTTAGTCTGTACTCTAAAAACAATCTATCTGTAGGCAGAGAGAGAAAGAGAAAGTTTATGGGCATACCAGGGCTTCTTGTCACTGCAAAGAAACTCCAGATGCATGTGCCCTTTTGTGCACCTGACTTTAGATGGGCACTAGGGAATTGAACCCAGGGCGGTAGGCTTTACAAGCAAGTGTCTTTAACTGCTGAGCCATCTCCCAGGCCTTTTTGCTCTTGTAAAGAGCATTTTGGTTGATTATTTGGTTTTTAAAGCATAGAAGGATCATGTTAACAGAGCTTAGTATATCCATTCTATTGCATCCAAAACAAGTAGAACATACCTCCTTGAGTTCAGTTTTTTCCCCTTTTCCTCTTTCATTCTCTCAACATTGTCCTTCTCTGCAGTTTTTTTTTTCTTTTCTTTTGTCATAACGCTATCAAAAGTAGAGTTCATTACAGCCAGTTTTAATTTGATCAGTTCTTATTTTCATTTTCTGGGTTTTATTTTTTTTTGTTGTTGTTTTTTGAGGTAGGGTCTTTAGTCTAGGCTAACCTAGAACTCACTCTGTAGCCCAGGCTGACCTTGAACTCATGGTGATCCTCCTACCTCAGCCTCCAGAATGCTGGGATTAAAGATGTGCATCACTACGCCTAGGTTCTGGGTTAACTTTTATTGCAGAATTATGATTTTTTTTTGAGGTAGGGTCTTGTTCCAGCCCAGCCTGGCTTAGAATTTACTTTGTATTCTCAGGATGGCCTCAAAGTCACATTGATCTCTGCCTCCCAAGTGCTAGGATTAAAGGTGTGTGCCACCATGCCTGGCCAAAATTATGATTTTAAGAAGGGTGTGCATTCTGTTAACATAACATATTTGCAGCAGTTGGAAGACAGCTCTGTATAAGAGACATGGTCCTTTGATTATTTCAGGCATTGACCACATCTGCTCATTCTGTTGTGCACCATGGAATTCCTCTACAGGCGGGAACGGCACAGTTTGGTTGTGGCGATGCCTTCCATCAGACACTGATCATCTGTCCCCCAGCTATTCAAGGTATGCGCTAGTTTACGTTTTAATTTAGGCTTTCATATAAGGACTCACTGTGCAGTCCAGGCTTGTCTGGAACTCACATCCACCTGCTTCAGCCTCCCAAGTGCTAGGATTGCAGGCATAGACCACGATACTGTCTGGCAGACTTGCTTTTTAAAAAAATTTATTTATTTGCAAGCAGAGAGAGAGAGAGAGAGAGAGAGAGAGAGAGAGAGAGAGAGAGAGAGAGAAAGTATGGGCATGCCAGGGCCTCCTGCCACTGCAAATGAATTCCAGACACATGCACCACTTTGTGCATCTGGCTTTGCATGGGTGCCTGGGAATCAAACCCAAGTCATTAGACTTTGCAGGCATGCACCCTTAACTACTGAGCATCTCTCCAGCCCCAGACATGCTTTTTAAAGAAGTTTCATCATCTATTGACAAGGAAGGAGTATTGCATAAGTTAGGGCTACATTTGAATTTAAGCTATTCAGTAGCCTTTAGGCCAGTGATCGTCATCTCGTCACTGGTCGTCCACTGCAGTTAGCACTAACCAAGTGAGTCATGTGGTAAGTATATTTCCTGTTGAACAGCCTGGTCTCACATAGAAACTGCTGAGCTTGAAGAGCTACGAATTTCCCTCTGCTGGGTAGCACTGCTGTTGGTGTTGTGGTTGGTTGTGTTCTTCCTGTCACCATGAGCATTACAGTGACAGAGCTCAGTTTCTTTGAGGGGGGCAGTCCTTGGTATCTCCATGGACCTGCTAGCCAGTACTCTGTTGCTGAATTCATCCTCATTTCAGCTGATTCTTTCTAAGTTCTTTGAAATTTTAGTCAGAGGAGTTCTGTCCCAAAATGTTGTACTCTATTTTTTACCCTTGGCTTTGGTAAAAATAGAATTTAATTATTTGGGGGTAGAAAGTGGGTTGACTTTGACTAAATTAGATTATATCCCCACTTTTGATTAAAAACACTCAACTTTTTAAGTGGGATGGATGCAGAATACCTTTCATGAGGCTCTCAATTCTCAAACTGGAAACTCCTAGAGGGTGGGCACAGCACACTTAAGCAGAATAGAACGTTTAGGGCCTTTCCTAGGTCTTTGCCCTTTCTAGGCTTTCACATCAGGGTCAGTCTAAAGCCAGAGGCTAATGACAAAGGAGACCCTAAATGGCTGTCTGTAGCAATGCTGTGAAGTTTAAATGAAATTGGAAAGTTGTTGGTCAGTGTTAACTTGGGACACTTAGAAATAAAGTTCGGGGGCTAGAGAGGTGGCTCAGTGGTTGAGGTACTCATCTACAAAACCTAAGGACCTGAGTTCGATTCCCCCTGCCCATGTAAACATAGGTGCACAAAGTGACACATGCATCTGGAGTTGGTTTGCAGTGGCTCAAGGCCCTGGTTCACCCATTCTCTCTCTCTCTCTCTCTCTCTCTCTCTCTCTCTCTCTCTCTCTCTCTCTCTCTCTCCTTGTAAATAAATGCTTTTAAAAAAATAACTAAAAAATTAAAAAGAAGAAAAGTTCTAGGGGCAGCAGAGATGGCGCAGCAGTTAGGGCACTTGCCTGCAAAGGTTAAGGACCCGGGTTCAATTCCCCAGTACCCATGTAAAGCCAGATGCACAAGGTGGTGCATTGTCTAGAGTTTGTTTGTAGTGGCTGGAGGCCCCGACATGCCCATTCTCTCTAGCTGCCTCTTTTTCTCTTCTCTTTCTCTCTCTCAAATAGATAAATTTAAAAAATAGTGTTTTTTTTTAATTGTGAGATTTATTGTGTGCACATGGTTGGTAGTGTATTGATGCCCCCATGAGTGCAGAGCCCCCACTTCTCCAGGGGACCATGAGTAAGGACATATTTGACCCCACAGCCATCAGGGATGAGCCCCTCCTCAGCTACCATGTCTTCACATTCATCTGCATTGAACTTGGAGAAGCCCAGCCCTTTGTGATGTGAATCTTCCAGCATCAGGAAACTTGAACTTGGCCTCAGTCACATGCTCTTTATTCTACAGCTTGATGCAGATGGTCGTGATGACCTGGTGCTTCTCAAAAGCACCCCATATACCTGTCTGAAGCCTTAGTTGGGGATGCCATGAGATTAGAAATAAGGAAAACTGTCTCCAAGCTCCCCTAGCCCAACTTGTACAAGCAACAGGTTACGTCCACTACGAAGGAGACCGCTGTTTTCAGTCGTTGCACACCGGGCCCCCACGAGGAAAGGAACCCCGTTGGCTTAATTGGCTTCAGAACAGTTCTGGTTTTGCTATTTCCCATGTCACACAGGCAAGTCTTCTTACCTGTTTTGGCCTTAGAAAAGAGAACACACAGAATAAATGGTATCTTTGTCATTTCTAGCTTCCATGCTTCTAGATTCAGAAGGTTGTTTGAATTTTTAAATTTTACTTAAGCATGGAGCATCTATTTATTTTCTCCCTCTCTCCCTTCTTCCTTTTGTTTTGGGGTAGAATCTTTTTCTAGCTTAGGCTTACCTGTACCTCACTCTAGCCCAGGCTGGTTTTGAACTCAGGGCAATTCTTCTAAGTGCCAGGATACAGGCATGAACTTTTTAAAGAAGTTATCTTACTTACTATTTCCCACATGGTCTAACAAAGTACCATGGATTTGCTTGCTGACTTGATTGATTAGTTTTTTATTTTGTTTTGTTGAGGGAGGGTCTCACTCTAGCCCAGGCTGACCTGGAATTCACTATGTAGTCTCACGGTGTCTTGAACTCATGGCGATCTTCCTACCTCTGCCTCCCAAGTGCTGGGATGTAAGGTGTGCAGCACCCCACACGGCTGTGATTGATTAGTGATAATGCATATGAAACAGGTTCAATCTTGGCTAGTTTGTTCTGCCGTGAAGATTTCTTTTCAGCTACTTTATGTATAGTTATGGAGCTACTTACAGACAGTTTCAGTCTGAGAAGTAATGTCCTTACATAATTTTGTCATTAGGGAGCCGTTATCAAGTTTACTCATACAAGTTAGAATGGCTTCTATGTCCCTAGGCAATGTAGCCCCCCATAGTTGAGGATTAAGTTGGGGGCATTGTGCTCTAATGGCTAGACAAGACCTCTATCACTGAGCTGCACTCACAGCCCAGGCAATGTGATCTCTTGTTTGGTCACTGAGCGATTCTTACTTGTACAGATTGTAAAGTGCTGCCAATTGTCCAGGGCTGGACAGGGCCAGGAACAAAAGGACCCAAGGAAAGGAAGCCAGGGCCCAAGTTGTAGTGCAGGCAATCTAGTCTTTTTCACAACACAGAGTACTAACCACTATACGATCATGGCCCAATCTAGTCTTTTTCAAAGAAATGATTTTTTTTTCTATTTTTGCCATATTTATATATCTATACAATGTACTTTGCTCTTCTTCCTACCAGTTGCCCTTTTTTGTCCTGCTTCCCCTCCATTAACACCCTTCCTTCCCATCATTCCCCACGTACTTTCACAGAACCCCACCGTGACCAGCTGTGGACCAGTGTTCTCAGTGGGAGAAAGGGTTATGTCATTGAAAGTTCTCTCTCTCTCTCTCTCTCTCTCTCTTTTTGGTGGCAACTTAGATAATTGATTCTTGAGATGAAATTGTGGTCCACTTGTGTGTGAGTGACAGTGACCCATGGCTTGCCTCTGGTAATCAAAGTGCTCACATCATCAAGTCGTTTGTATTGTTAAAAGAAATTGTTTTGTTTATTTTTCTTCACTTTATAATTTCAAGCATAGGAAAGTTGAAAGAATGTCTTCTAGTTTAGATTCAACAAGTGTTAACATTTTTCCTTGTATATGCTATATATATATATGTATACATATACATATATAATATAATTAGAAAGTGATCAGTACATTATATTTTACTTTTCTGTAGGTATCTTAACAAAAAACTTCTTTGGTTCTTTATACTGAAGTCAATTCCAGGGTTACTCACTTAAGCTATGGACTATTTAAAAACGATTTGGGGGACTATAGAGATGGCTCAGCAGTTAAGGCACTTGCCTACAAAGCCTAACGACCTGATTCAATTCCCCAACACCCATGTAAAGCCAGATGTACAAAATGGCTCATGTATTTGGAGTTTTCAGTGGCTGGAGGCCCTGATATGCTTATTCTGTGTCCATCTCTCTTCTCTCTGTCTCAGGTTGCTTGTAAATAAATAAATAAAAATATTTTTTAAAATATTTGGAATAGCAATATTTTCAGAGCCTATCTTTTATTATATATAGCAACATTTAAGTGGCTTATGAGATGCATTTCTTTTTAAAAACTATATATAATTTTTCATACAGGTTATAATCTTGTATTCCTTTACCCCTCGTCCCATTTCCCTGAGGGTCCTTCTCAGTAGGGTCCTTGGTGTTCATTGTGGGGTAATTAAGACCTTTGCCAGTCTGGGGGTGGGGGAGTATCTGGATAATCTTTATGCTCCCTGAGTCTTGGCAGGTGTGTTGAGTTCTCTGTAAACTCTGTATTTCTGTTATGATGTGTTCATAAATAGGATTGAACATAATTCTTAAAACACTTCAGTGAGATAAGACAATCTTTTATCTTTTTTTTAAGGTATAGTAGGGGACTTTATTTATAGGAAAATGGGAAGTTGCAGAGATCTCTCCAGCCACCAGTGTGGAGAGAACACATGGGAGAGGTTTTAGCCAAAATCTATGCTGTTCAGCTAAACAAGCAGGAAAAGAAAAGATCATGAGAAGGAAAGGTTCTTGTAGGAAAGAAATCCAGCCCTCTTGCCAGTGTAAATGAACTTCAGACACAAGCACCAGTTGTGCATCAGGCTTTACTACCGGGGAATCAAACCCAGGCCAAAAGGCATTGTAAGCAAGTGCCTTTAACTACTGAGCCATGGTGCCAGCCCTTGTTCCTGTGTTTTTGAAGCCGTGTCTTATTCTAGTCCAGTTCAAGATGGGCTGAAACTCACAGTGATCCTCTTACTTAGACTCCCTAGTGCTACGATTAAAGGTGTGCACAGCCACACCTGGCCTAGAGCATATATATTATTTTAGGATTTTAACAACATATTTATTATGTGTTCTCCCTTCACCTCAGCTCCTGTTACCCCAGAGACCCTCATCTGTGGTTATGGTATTCATTGTGGGGTCATGAAGGCCTCAGTCAGTCCCTGTGAAGTATCAGGGGACATGTTTTAAAATAGCTGAAATAGTAGTTTGGCACTAATTTGGGTGATGGTATACCACAAAAAGAAAGGAAGTGTGCCCTCTTTCCTAGTAGATTTCCTAGTAGTTTTATGCAAGTTTCATGTAGGAAACAGTTATAATCTTAATAAGATTTTAAGCCTTCATATATGTTTATAATAATTTTGTAAGTTAAGTGAAAGGTGTTTTTTTTTCCTCCTCTTGGATAACTATTCTCTTAAACAGGAATTCCCGCTGCACATGGTAAACCCACGAGTTACTCCCTAAGGGTCGACAATACAGTTCCACTCGTAACTCAGGCCCCAGCCGTGCAGCCACTGCAGATCCGACCAGGGGTTCTTTCTCAGGTTGGTAGTTACGTCTCCTCCTTTCAGTCATTTGTCACCTGTCAGCCCATGCTGCTGGGACGCCCTGAGAGTGAGCTGCATGGGGATTCAAACCTTTTCTCAGTCATCACCTTCACTATAATTGTTAGTGGTTACTTTGGCATTTTTTGAAATTGAGCTGTATTCTTTGTGCCTGAGGTTTATTTGTTGGGTTGCTTTGTTTGGTGCAGCAGACTTGGTCTGGAAGAACACAGCAGATGCTGGTCCCTGCCTGGCAGCAGGTGACGCCCAGGGCACCTGCGGCTGCAGCACTCCCTTCGGAAAGCTTGACTGGCTCACAGAGGCTTGGAGACTGGGGGTAAGTTCAAACCAGAAGAATTTCTGTCAAAATGATCTTCATAAAGAGGAGCTTTAATTTGTTGAATTTTCTCTGTAGGAAAATGATACCACACAACAGTCATTACAACTCGGTGATGCCACAACCTCTTCTAACCAATCAGATAACTCTATCAGCTCCTCAGCCGATTAGTGTGGGCATCGCGCATGTTGTCTGGCCTCAGCCTGCCACTACCAAGAAAAATAAGCTGTGCCAGAGCAGGTTGGTATTGGAACTTACCTTTCCTCTGCAGTTTGAACACATATTAAAGGGTCACTCTGAAATATTCAAAATAGCGTGTTTGACAGCTTTGCTACAAATACTGAGCGAGCTCCCGTCTCAATTTCTCAGAGGTATTTTGATATATTAACTAATGTAGCAGCTGTAGACACTAGATACCACGTTTACCAAAAGTCACTGTCTAATGTAGGTACTGCAACTGTACTGATATTTTAGAGATAACAAGATATGTCAGTATCTTACATACATGAACAACTGAAAGTTTGCATCGTTCATTTTAACAAAATATCTTAGAAAAATGCCATTTGCAGATTTTGGTTATAGAAGTTACAAATTATTCCTTTGGTTCCAGGAGTAACCCATTGCAGAATACCAATATCCCACATTCAACATTTATCTCTCCAAAGATGATAAATGGGAAAGGTGTTGAGGAAGTAAGTTGCATAGAAACACAGGACAATCATAACTCAGAAGGAGAAGCAAGAAACTGCTGTGAAGCACCTATAAGACAGAACTCTGATTCACCGGTTGCAGACAAACAGCGACAAACCATCATCATCGCTGACTCCCCAAGTCCTGCAGTGAGTGTGATCACTATTAGCAGTGACACCGATGATGAGGAGACTTCACTAAGACATTCACTGAGAGAGTAAGTGCCGAAATGCCCATCCTTCAGGAACGATAGGATCGCAGCGCCCTCTGGAGTTCTGAAAACCAAGTCTTTGTGACTTCCTCCTTGTCAAAAGTCTTGGGACTCAAACCTTGTGATGAGCAAATCGAGTTCTCCCCAGAGGTCACTTCCTGGGTAGTACCTGGCGCGGTCATTCTAGCATTGTGTGGTCCAGGGAGCTCATCCCACACTGTTTCCTGCCTTTAACGAAAGAGCAGGAGTTTTGGCTGCTTTGAGACTCTTTTCTTGTTTTGACCATGTTCCTTCTCTCCACCAGATGTAAAGGCAGTCTGGATTGTGAGGCTTGCCAGAGCACTTTGAATGTGGATCGCATGTGCTCCCTGAGTAGTCCAGACAGTACCCTGAGCACCAGCAGCTCAGGCCAGTCTAGCCCATCCCCTTGCAAAAGACCGAACAGGTAAAGGAACTTCACTATTAACATATCATAAACATTAAGTCTGCTAAAAATCTGTGATTTTTTTCATGTTGGATATAAATTAGTTAAGTACCTGCTAGTTTACCACAGTGACTTCTTGAACACAATTAAAAAAATTATTTACTTATTTGCAAGCAGAAAGCAAGAGTCTGATAAAGAGAATGGGTGCACCAGGGCCTCCAGCCACTGAAAACAAAACTCCAGATGCATGCGCCACTTTGTGCATCTGGCTTTACATGGGTACTGGGGAATTGAATGAACTCAGGTTGTTAAGCTTTGCAGGCAAGTGCCCGAACCACTGAACCATCTCTCCGGCCCCATTGAACATAATTTTTGAACTGCATCAATTTTGATTTTACTTGTTTTCTTCATTGTTATAAAGTAGTTCTAATTTAAAAGCTTAAATCCTAAGAAATGAGTTGTAAATATTTTTTTTTTGCCTGAAGTGCCGACTGGCCACTGTTTGTAAAATAGCCACCATGACCCCTCTGGTGCTGGGGACTGGCCTGTCCACTTTCTCCAGGACTCTTTCCCAGCTCTCTGCTGGCCAGGGACAAGCACTGCCATGAAGGAGACACTTGCTCAGCTGCTCCTTACCAACATGATGTGTGTGCCACAACAATATTTATGAAATATTTTGGTTTCATCTTGCAGAAATTCTTTCTTATTGACAACAATGTTAAAAAATGTGAGTTTTATACATTTGTCTTTGTCTTTAATCAGGAAATATTGTATAGACTAATAGCCAAAGCTCTATAGGACATATAAAGTTTTAATATATCTTCTTATAAGCTGATTGTAGTATGGGTTAGAAGTTGACGTATATAGAAACATTCACACACAGCATGTACATAGAAATATATGTAAGGTATAGAAGTAAACTGGACATATAAAAAGCAGCTCCACTTGTTAAGAATGCAATGACTGGTTAAAACAGTGATTTAGCGATCCCAAGGAAGCTGGGCGTGGTGGCACAGTCCTTTAATCCCAGCACTGGGGAGGCAGAGGTAGGAGGGATCACCATGAGTTCAAGGCCACCCTGAGACTACATAGTGAATTCCAGGTCAGCCTGGGCTAGACCGAGACCCTACCTTGAAAAACCAATAAAATAAAATAAAATAAAAATCCCAAGGAGCACGACCTTGTCAGGGCCTGAGAAGGTCAGGAGAAGAGAAATTTGGGATTGTGGAATGGCACATAGAAAGATTAGGAAGACCTTCAGAATGGTACAAACCCTAATCTGAGGTATCCATGCTTGTAGGTGTGTACCCTTCATCTTAATTATCTGTAAGTCTTGAAGAATCATAAAGAATTTATGAGCTGCTACAGAGATCAAATAGGAAGGAAAAGGAGAAATAGTTAATTACCAAAAGAATATTCCTGAAATAAGCTAGAATTAGATTTATCATTTTGAATAGGGAACAAACTCAAGGGTCTAGAAATTCTGTGAGAGAAATATCATTGAAACCAGGTGTGGTGGCTCACACCTTTAATCCCAGCACTCAGCAGACTGAGATAGGATTGTTGTGAGTTTGAGGCCAGGGCCACAGAGTAAGTTCAAGGTCACCTGGCTAGAGTGAGGCTCTGTCTGAAAGATAAATAAATAAACTATTATGTGTGTATTGGTCAAAGAAAAAGGTATAATTATATATAGAATAAATAAAATTCTTGGCTGGGTGTGGTGGGCAGAGATAGGAAAATCAACATGAGTTCGAGGCCAGCCTAAGACTACATAGAGAATTCCAGGGTAGCCTGGGCTAGAGCGAGACCCTGCCTCAAAAAAATTCTTTTCAGTTTTCTGGAGCTTGAGTATTGCTCAATATTAGAATTAATGGTGGAAAAGTATCACAGTGCTTTCCTGTTGCAGTATGTCGGATGATGAACATGAAAGTGGTTGTGACACCGTGGATGGCTCCCCAACATCGGACTTTTCCAGGCATGACAGTCCGTTCGCGTGAGGACACAGACCTGGAAACTTGGGTGATGTGGAAGCCAAGCCAGCTGTTTGCACTGTTGTTGTGCCGCCGATGGGAACAGAGAGTGGATTAAATGCCAAGGAGCAAATGGCCAACACAGGTAAACTGAGTCCTACTTCTCTGATTGTCCTGTAGAAGTATTCATTTACGAACACCAGAAAACGCAATTGTCAAAAATCCCAGCATTCGGGAGGCAGAGGTAGAAGGATTGCTGTGAGTTCAAGGCCAGTCTGGGCTGGAGGGAGACCCTACCTTGATTAAAAACAAATCAAAACAAAACAATAACAAGAAAAAAATCATCTTTGAATTTCTATCTTGATCCTGTTATAT
>PVHP010038100.1:0-17049 GCA_004024765.1 Zapus hudsonius | reverse complement strand
TGTTCATAGAAAATGTGGAGAACATAAAACTTTACCTGAAAAATAATTTAAAAACTTTTTAACACAGAAGTCCCCCGTAGACAAGGTGTTGTTTTCTGAAGTTTCTGTGACTTGCAGTCAACTGGAATTGTCATGGCTCAATGATTGTCCTTGTATCTCTGGTAGGAACAATATCCTCATGCTATGTCACCAACCTCTCTCATTCATCTCTCTCCATCTCATCACACCGGCATTGTATCAGCTCACATCACTGCAAAAAGTAAAGGGTTAAGAACAGTTGAAAGAGACTAGATGCTGTGGCCTGATTGTCCTATTTGTTATTAACTCTTACTGATCTCTCACTGTGCTAAATGTATATCTCATGAGGTGTGTAGGTCTAGGAGAATATACTCTAATAGGGTTCAGTGCTGTCAGAAACTTCAGTCACCTGCTGGAGGGTAGGACTTAGAGTGTCTTCCTCACATTTAAGGGGAGCTATTCAAAAGTGCATTATTGGACTGTCTTTCTTACCATTCACAAATAATCTTTCTAGGCTACTCTTCTTTGCAGCAGATTTTGAGAAACACAAAAAATGGGCTTTAAGACAAAAACTCTTTTAGTATGTCTTTCTAAGTTAGGCTGATGGATGCTATTAAAATTCTGTTAAGAGTTTAATGACATAGGCTTTTTCCATTACCTTTCAATCATGACCACATACCATATACCACTGAACTAGTTGGCAGGAATATTAGAATAAATAAGATAAAATTCTTATTAATGGAGAGCTTATGCCCTTATATTGGACACAAACTGATTAAGCCTCCATGATCACCCTAGCAAAAAAATTCTCAGCGAATGTCCCTGAAGATGGGCATTATCGGAAAAGTTCTACTGTTGCCTATAATCTAATCTTGTTAGCTTTTAAAGGGATCATGTTTCCTAACAGGTTAGGAAAATTATGTGGGTTTACTCACGGACTGCCTTGCATTAACCAAATTTTGAGACTAATGACTAAACATTATTTTCAGTTGTTAATTTACTATGGACATTCTTGCCTCAGATGAAATGTATGGTATGAACTCATCTGATCATGTAATTTCTGCCCCATAGGATGATCTATAACTATAAAACTTTCTGGTGAGCCTGAGTCAGAAAAAGTAGGGAACAATTAATAAATTGATGTTAAGAGGGGTCTCTCAGCTCAGCACTCCCTTCTTTATTCTCTTCTCTTCCTCATCTATCTATACAAAGACTACTCCTTGAAAATAAATTATGCCAAGCTGAATAACAAGACTTATGGCAAAAAACTTCCTATTTTCAAACCATAGACTTTTTGCTTGTTAGCTATGTGTCCAGGAGAAAGTTATTTAACTTCTGAAGGCTGCAGAGTGCCTCTGGGTAGTAGTGCCCTAACCAGGTTATAGAAGCTGTGATATGTGCACAGCTTAGAAGAGGATCTAAAGCTCATGGGTTGATACTCACTCTGACTCCTAATCCAAGAGGTTAGGTTGGCTGAATTTTCTTTTCTTTGCACATTGAGAAATTGGGCATTTCAAAGTGACTAATTACATTGCCCTGGTTCACACTCAGTAAGAGTCAGATCTTGATCAGAACCCAAGAGTAAAGGGACTGTTTAGAAGACCATGGTTTGGCACCCTGCAGAAGAAACAAAGCATAGTAGGTGGGCTCTCATTCCTTTTAAAAAGCTCTAAGTCTTTAGCAATAAAGGGTGGACTCTGGTTGTTTTGTGTATCATCCATTTTTTATTGATTTTTGTCATTTTTCATATTTATCTCCTTTAATTTGGGTCCCCCTCAAATGATGCCCTAACAAATGTGATCAATTTTCCTCTGAAATGTGTTTTTAAAAGAAATTACAGTCATCACAGACTCATGTTCTTCAGGAGGAAACAGTACATTTGGCAATTTCCATTGCTTCTGGTTGTGATCAGATTGAATTAAAGGCAGTCTTCTTCAAGCTATGCCCTAATTAAGATGAGCAGATATTGTTAGCTGGCCTGTTTAATCAGTTTCCCATCTGGCATAATCACGTTTATGAGCAGAATCTGCTTTTGCTTAGCTTGGGCTGTAGCTAAAATCAACAGTACAGGGCAATCACATCTCCTAGAATCATGGATACACTTCATCTTTAATCCTAGCTGGACATTTTCAAACCTGCCCAATAAGCCTGCAGAATGCATGAGCTGCTGGAGTCCCCTTAGGCTCATAGCATCCATTTCTGTTTACTTTCACTCATTCAATTTCAGTAATCCTCCTAAGACCCTTCATGTATGTTACAATTCCTGTGACTGAGCATATGCTATTATACAAAGAGTCTACCTGTGCTCAATATGCTCTGAGAACCAAAAGTCTTAAGAACATGTGGACTTTAAAAATGAAGGCAGATGCTACTTTTAGAGTATGGAAAATTGCTGCATTGAAAACAATTGTCCATTCAGTTTTGTGTCCTGTTTCTGAGAATGGTGACTGTAGCAATGGAAGGTATGGAAGCTCCCTGGGACCATCATTTTCTCAGAGGAACATGGTTTTGATCTATTATTTGTATCTGTGTGCTGGATTCTCTATTATTGGTCTACTGATTAAACGAAGGGTGGATAATACTGAGAGCGACATTTCAAGTTATCACAGGTGTGAGTAAATTGATATGCAATTACTTTCTGGCTGAAGAACAATTTGTATATAATGAAATATATGTCTGTGAATACTGCCACTTTTCTACTATAGTTCACAGCAAGCTTAGCTGGTATTGTGGCTTTAAAACATGGACATAGGAAAAATCCTAAAACTCTCCACAGCTCAATAATGTCCATAATATTGTATCTTACAGTGTGGACTTAGTCAAGTTCATGATCACATTAATGGTACACTTATGAGACTATAGACAGTGTTTTAGGAAGAAAATGAATAGTTGTGATGATAATGAGGTATATATGCCCTGGGGCAATTCTAAACCCCTAACTGGAGGAGAAAATGAGGTGCAGTAAGAGTCCAAGTTCTCTTTTTCCTATTCTCAGAGCCTGTGGTAGTTTGAATAATGTCCCCCTATAGATTCAAAAGTTTATTATAATTGTAAATTGTCTCCAGCCAGTTCTGGCTGGAGGAGATGTGTCACTTTGGCCAGATCCTAGGGTTCAGACCTAAGGTGTTTCTGGGGTGGGTCTGGAATTCTAGCTATACATATGCAAAAAGCAGTCTGAGCTCAAGCCTGGAGTTCCCCTTGTTTTGCTAGTTTGGAGTGTGCTTGCTGGCTGGTTTTGGAGGTGCTGTCTCTGTCTCTGCTTGGATCTGTGAAAGGGAGCCAGCCTTTTTCCTTAACTTCCCCTGGGTCTGTTACTTCAATAAAACTTTCCTCCCTAAATCATGCCTGGTTTGAAGATTCATCCCACTGTGCTGACTACGACAGAGCCCAAGACTTTCTTGCTTTCTTCTGAGCTTGTCAAGTCTAGGTAAACAAACCCATGGAGAAGGCTAGACAAGCAAAGAGGAGGCTGGGGTCCTACTGAAGATTCACACAGGAAGTGTGTGGTGACACCTAGATTTAAGATGCATCTCCATGAGGAAGACAAGGACAGTGGACAGGAAGAGGTTCACCAGGGAAAAAGAAAATAAGGACTGGCTCCCCAGTTTGCCTGTATGTGCCCCTCAGAATAGGGATGAGCTAGATGTACTCCCCACACTGAGTAGACCATCCAGAGCCCAGTTAAGTGCTCCCAGTCAGTCCAGTGGGTACAAGCCCCCAAGCTCAAGTGTACTCAGATTGGGGATCAGGCCTATTTGGTGCCGACCTCCTCCCCTGGCCTGTCCTACTGAATGCCTGTATGGACACCTGAGCTGGCCACACTCCTAAGTCCACACTGCATGCACAAGGAGGAACCTGCTCAACCCAGATCTGCCCATAGGCAGCCAGCACACACCCACCAGCATCAAAACTGACCAGGCCATTCAGCACAGGCTCCACAAGAACCACTGTTGCATTCTCAACAAGATAAAATACCGATTATCTCAATATGGGAAAACTCCAGGGCAAAACAAATAATATAAGAAACCAAGGCAAGATATTCCCACCATGAATGCCTAGCCCCATGGTGGAAGTCTCCAATGAAAACTACTTAGTGGAAACTCCAAAAAAATTTTCAAAATACAATTATGATTATCTTATTCAAGAAACTTACTAAGACCATGAACAAATAGCTAAATAAAAGAATGCAATCGATGACTGACTAAAATAGAAGACAACCAATAACTCAATAGACAGCTAAATTAAATGGGTGAAAATCAACAAAAGGAACTCAATTCACAGTAGAATGACTTCAAAGAGCATATGATCAAATGTAAATTCTAAGACAAAATAAAAAAGTTAAACCAACCAATGAAAATGGAATTCAATGAAGGGATAGAAATACTGAAAAAAAAACACAATATAAAACACAGATGAAACAACTCATTTATAAGGCTTCCAAGAAAGCCTCGCCAACAGAGTAGAACGGAGTATCAGGGCTCAAGAACAAGAATAGATTGGAAGGCCAAAATTAATGACAAGTTGAAAAAAAAGTATGATCAGAACATGAGGGAAACATGGGTCATCTTAAAAAGACCAAATATACAAATCATGGGCATACAAAAAAGGGGAGGAATTATAGGCCAAAGGCATTGAGAATATCTTCAATAAGATTATAAAAGAAAAATTTCTAAATCTTACAAAACAGAGTTCCCATCCAAGTATAGGAAGTACACAGGACACCAAATAGGCAGGACCAGAGAAGACATTTCCCACTTTATATCATAGTTGAAACACTAATCACTGAAAAACAGCTCATCACTTAAGGTAAGAATCACATCTGAGTTTTCAACGAAAACTCTAAGAGGCAAAGGGCTTGGATTGGAGTACTTTAAACTGTGGAAGACCACAGCTGCCTACCCAAACTACTATACCCAGCAAAATTACCACTCTTCATAGAAGGTTAAATAAAAACTTTCTACAATAAAATCCAACTTTACAAATATTTGAGCACTCAGCCAGTCCTACAAAAAATACTGGGTGGAATACTTCATACCAAAGTAAAGAATAAACATACTCAAGAAGCTACAGGAAGACAAAACAGTGATCAAAACTAGTACAAAAACAAAAGCAAATGAAGATTTAAAAAACACCAAAGTCCATGAAGTCTTCAACTTGACAGAGATTAACTCACATCTCTCAACTAAAATTCTGAACATCAATGCACTCAAATTCCAAATCTAAAGACACAGGTTAACAGTCTGGATCAGAAAACTGGATTCATCCAGTTACTGTCTATAAGAATCCTACTTTGCCACTAAAGACAGATACCACTCTAGGTGAAACGATAGAAAAAGATATTCCAAGCAAATGGAAACAGAAGCTAGGTGTGCCTATACTAATATTTGATAAAATAGACTTTAAACCAAAAGTAATAGAAAGAGATTAAAGAAGGCCACTTTAGGGCTAGAGAGATAGCTCAGGGGTTCCAAGTGCTTGCTAGCAAATCCTGATGGCCCAGGTTCAATTTTCCAGTACCCACATAATGCCAGATGCAAAAAGGGGCACATGCATCTAGAGTTCCTTTTCTGTGTAGGTAAAGGCCTCAGAACATCCATATTGATTCTCTCTCTGTCTCTCTCTCTCTCTCTCTGCCTTGTTCTGTCTGTCACTCTCTCAAATAAATAAATAAATAAAAATATTCTTTAAAAAGAAGGCCACTTCATACTCATCAAAGAAACAATTCAACAAGAGGATATGATAATAAATAAAACATAATGCAACAAACACATGTGCACCAGGTTTTAAAATGAAAATTCTATTAGACATTAAATCAGAAATAAATCACAACACAGTAAAGCAGGTGACTTTAATACCACACTATTGTCAATAGACAGATCATCTAAATGGAAAATAAAAAGAGAAATACAGGAGCTAAACAACACCATACATCAAATGTACTTAACATACATCTACAAATCATTCCTTCTAAACTTTATAGAATATACATTCTTCTCAGAAGCCCATGGATCCTTCTCTAAAATAGACCATATGTTAGGCACATAAAACATATCTCCACAGATTCAGGAAAATTAATGTAACTCCCTGGATTATATCTGACCACAATGCAGTGAAGCTAGAAATCAACAAGAGAAACAAAAGAAAATACACCAACTTCTGAAGATTGGACAGTGCACTATTGAATAACAAATGAGTCATTGAAAATAGCAAGAAGGATATCCAAAAATTTGTATGACTGAATAAGAATGAAAACACAACATACCAAAACTTATGAGACATAATGAAGACATTGCTAAGAGGAAAGTTTATAACTTTAAATGCCTACAACACAAAATAGAGCAATCTCAAATAAATAACTATCAATCTGAATGCTTTGGAAAGTACAAGAACATTCCCAAAATACAAAACAAACCCAAAAGTAATGGACAGAAAGAAATAATCAAGATCAAGGCAGAAATCAAGGAATTAGAAATGAAGAAAACAAGTTTCAAAGTTGATGAAATGAAGAGCTGGTTCTTCAAAATACAATAAAATAAAATAAAATAAAACTCTGTCCAAATTTTATCAAAAGAAGACAGAAGACTAAACAACAAGATTAAAGATAAAAAGATGTTTTAACAGATACCAATGAAATATACAGAATCCCCAGGACATATTTCAGAAACCTGTATTCCACAAAGTTGGAAACCCTGGAAGGAATGGATGAATTTCTTGACCTATATGACTTACCAAAACAAATACCAGAAGAGATGAATTACCTAAAAAGAGTTATAGAATTTAACAAGATTGAAAGAATAATTAAAAACCTCTCAACTGAAAAAAATGTCTAAGTCCAGATGGATTCACTGACAAAAAAGTAAAACCACTGCTTCTTATGTTGTTTCACAAAACTGAAAATTTTGGAAGATTACCTAACTACTTACATTACACTAATACCAAAAACCAGACAGCAACAAAGCAAATAAAATCATAGACCAATATCCCTGATGAACTTAGATGCAAAAATTCTCAATAAAAATTTTGTGAATTAAATTCAAGAATACATCAAAAGTATTATCTACCTCAGTCAAGTAGGTTTCATCCCAGGGATGCAGGAATGGCTCAACATAGAAACTAGATTTATATATCACATAGAAACTAGATTTATATATCACATAAATAGTCTTATGGACAGAAATCACATGATCATTTCAATAGATGCAGATAAGTCCTTTGACTAAATACAACATCCCTTCATGATTAAAACACTGGAATAAGGGGCTGGAGAGATGGCTCAGCGGTTAAGGCACTTGCCTCCAGTGCCTAAGGCCCTGGGTTCAATTCCCCAGGACCCACATAAGCCAGACCCACAAGGTGGTGACCCTGGTTCTCCCCCCCCCTCTGCTTGAAAATGAATAAATAAAATATTTTTAAAAAACACTGGAATCCTTGGAATGGAGGAATCATATATCAATATAGTAAGGGCTAGATGTTACAGACCTATAAGGAAACTTGAAGTATTCTCCCTAAGGACTAGAATGAAACATGGTGCCTACTCTCACCACTTCTATTCAATATAGCACTTAAAGTCTTAGCTCAAGCAGTAAGACAGGACAATGAAATAAAAGGGATACAAATTAAAAATGACAAAGTCAAAACTATTTGCAGATAACATGATTCTATACATAAGTGACTTGAAGGATTCCACCAAAAAGTACCTAGAGCTGATAAATTCTTTCAGCAAAGCAGCAGGATATAAAATCAACACACAAAAATAAGTAACTTTTGTATACACCAATGATACACATACAGAGAAATCAGAGAAAGATCCCCATGTACATTAGTCACAAAAATTAAATATCTTGGAATATTACTAATCAAGGAAGTGAAATCCCCCCAAAAAAACATTAAAATACTGAAGAAATTGAAGAAGATGTGAAAAGATGGAAAGATCTCTCATATTCATGATAGAATATTGTGAAAATGCCCATTGTACTAAAAGCAATATACAGATAAAATGTTATTCCAACACCATTCTTTACAGAAACAGAAAAAAATCTCAAAATTCATATGAAAGCATAAAAAACCTCAAATAGTCAAAAACATCCTTTGTGAAAAGAATACTGCTGGTGGTATCACCATACTTGATTTCGAGATATACTACAAAGCCATAGTAATAGAAACAGCATGGTATTGGCACAAAATAGACACATAGAACTATGGAACAGAATAGAAGATGCAAGTATTTGTCCTAGTAGCTGCAGCCACCTGATCTCTGACAAAGAGGCTAAAAATACACACTGAAATAAAGACAACATTTTCAACAAATGGGGCTGAAAAAATTGGATAATTACATGTGGAAGAATGAATCTAGATACTCTTCTCATACCCTCCACAAAAAATCAACTTCAAATAGATCAAGGACTTCAATGTAAGACGTGAAACTCTAAAAGAACTAAAGAAAATTAAGGTGAACATTTCAAGATGTAGGCAAGATGTAGACTTTCTGAATAAGACAAGGACTCAACCATTGAGACCTGATGAAACTAAACCCTATTGTACAGCTATGAAAACCATTAACAGAGCCAATAGACAACCTACAGAATGGGAGATTTTTGCCAGCTCTACATCTGACAGAGGGTTTTATATCTAGAATATACAAAGAATTAAAAAGAAACTAAATAATAAGAACATCAATCAACCCAGTCAAAAATGGGGCAGGGAACTGAATCACAAGTTATCAAAAAGGGAAAGACAAATTGCCAAATAAGTATGTAATAATATGTTCAATATGTTTAGCCATAAGGGGAAAAAAAAACTATCTTGAGAATCCATGATTCACTCTTGCCAGAATGGCTATCATCAAAAAGAATCAAATAACCACAAATGCTGGTGTGGGTACAAATATGTGCATCCACTATGGAAATAAGTATGGAGTTTCCTCAAAAGTAAAAAAAAAAATAGATCTACCATTACCACCCTAAAGACTCTAAGCTTTATTCAGAGATGCTCAGCCATGTTTGTTGCTGCTTCATTCAAAACAGCTAGGAAATGGAATCAACTCAGATACCCATCAACTTAATGGATAATGAAAATATGATGCATAGACACAATGGAACTCTACTCAGCAGTATGGAAAAATAAAAGTATGAAATTTGCAGGAAAATGGATAGACCTGGAAACCAAGTGCAAAGTGAGGTCACCCAGGCTCATAAAGACAAGCATTGCATAGTTCTCTCATATGCAGATCCTGATAAGAAATAGTTTGGTTTGTTTATAAGCTGTAGTAAGCATGTTTAATAGGCTAGGAGATAGAAGCTGGAAGGGATCAGAGGTGGGGATGGTAAGTGAAATGTTATAGTTACCTTCATGTTGCTGGCACAGAGCACCCAACGAAAAGCAGCTGAACAGAGCAAAGATGTTTATTTGGACAAACAGACTCAAGAGGGAACTCCATGATGACAGGAGAAAACATGGCATGAGCAGAGGCCAGACATCACCTCCTGATCAACATCCGGTGGACAAAAGCAGCAGGAGAGTGAACTAACACTGGCAAACTGGGGGTTAATAGACCTCAAGGTCCACCCTCAGTGACACACCTCCCAAGTTGCCATCAGCTGGGGACCTAGCATTCAAAACACATGCATTTATGAGGGACACCTTATCCAAACCACCATGTTCTGCCTCTGGCCCCCATAAATTCACAACCATCCATGATGTAAAATGCAATGTATTCAGTCCAACTTTAAAAATCCAAGTAGTTTTTTTTTTAATCAATTCCAGTACTATTCAAACATCTCCATAGTTCAAGGTCTCCTAACTATTAGCTATGAAACCAAAAAAGAAAATAATAATGGCATATAATAAACATTCACACTCAAATGATGGCATTGGGCATAGCAAGGAAAGATAACACCAATACAAGGTATAAAACAAATGGGGCAAAACATTAAGTTCCATACCTCCAAATCCAACATCTCTAGTGACAAAGTCCATTTCCACTTCTCCAGCTGGGTTGCTTACAGCCAGAGGAACAATCCATCCCATGCTGGCAGCTCTCCTTGGCAACCATCCCATAGTCTGGCAAATCCAGTGGGTCTCCATTGCAACCCAGAGTTCTTATGACTTCATTGTGTGTTCATGCATGGACTTCCAATAACCCTGCCTCTCATTGCCCATGGCCATTTCCAAAAAACAAAACCATGTTGTAAATCCAATGACCCTCTCTTTTTTCTTTTGTTTTGTTTTTGGTTTTTCGAGGTAGGGTCTCACTCTAGCCCAGGCAGACCTGGAATTCACTCTGTAGTCTCAGGCTGGCCTTGAACTCATGGAGATTCTCCTACCTCTTCCTCCCGAGTGCTGGGATTAAAGATGTGTGCCATCACGCCTGGCCCTCTCTTTTTTCTTTATTTGCTATACTCCATAGTATCAGGTGGGCTACCAAATTTGTTAATCCAGAGGAGTATAAAACCCTTATTTTTAAATGAGTCAGCATTCTTCCTGCAGATCAACTGGCCCAATCTCAATAGTTGTAATCTCTAAAACAATTGCTGCTGAACAGGCAGCAGTTTAAAACCAGAGATTTCATTTCTTTCTATGTCATCTCCATCTGCTCACACCAGTCCATGTTATTGCACTGCAACCCTGCACAAGTTCTCAGGACACAGGCAGGCAGAATACAGCAAGACTTTCACACAAACTGTTTCTAGATCAGTCCATAAAACATTCTTTCTTCACCTCATTAGCCAAACCTCACAGCCCATAGTTCCTACTGCATTCAGGTCTTTCAACTGACTCAAGTGGTCCAAGAAAATTGTTAGAGCATTTCAAGGCATCTTTTATGCCACGGTTTAAAATTCTTCCACATTCCTCCTATAAATCAGTCCCCCCCCAAAAAAAAAAGGCTACATGGTCAGTTGTATAGCATCAACAACCCCATTCCTCTGGTATCAATTTTCTGTTGCAGTTACCTTCTCATTGCTTAAACAAACCTGACCAGAAGCAGTAGAAAGAATGTAAGCGCCACAGAGTAGAAAGGTGTACTCTGAAGCATTGTACTCCCCACAGAAACTGGCTGCTGCATTCGTCACTACATGGTGATTACTGTAAAATGGGGGCTGAAGAAGAGACCTAAGAGTATAATCTATAGGAATATCATAAATTTGAAATATATTCATATATTAAAGTTCTCAATAAAAATAAGGAAAAGAGGAGCTAGAGAATGTTTATATGCATAATTGAGGAAGGCCCCATTAGTAAGCCCTTTAGCATTTTCATTGAAACAATGAATTACTGTTAAGTTGTAACATCCTATCTCTCATTCTTTGGTTTAAAAAATGCTTATAGTTTTGGTTTGTTTCTTGTAGGGAGGAGATTTGTGGGAGTTTTCACAAATGAAAGGGTTCCAAATGGGATGTGAGGCCACGTGGTCATGTTCTGGGAGAGACTAGGAAGGTAGAAGTGGAATTTTTACATTTCCCTTGGGGTCATCTATGTAGAGAGAAGCACAGACCTTCAGGAATTGTCCCCAGTACTGTGGAACGAAGGACAGATCTCCTGGATTTCCTTGATATACTTCCTTCCCACTTGAAGACAGAAAGAGGATCCTGACATACTATGGCTATATAAAGTCACATGTCCAATAGTCTGAAGTTTTAAAACAGGAAGTGAACCACAGAGGCAGGAAATGAGACTCTACAGGTAGTATTTTAACACATGGTATCAATGAATAAATTTGAAGGGCTATTTGAGGTAGAATTTAAACATTGCTATAGTGACCAGAGGCTCCTAAACGTTACTGCAAATCAAAACCAGATACTGTGTACAAATACAGAAATATGGGCCCCACCCAAAATTGTCTATCTTGAAATATCTTGAAAACTATGTTTTCTCCTCAGTGACATGTTTTAGAACCAGTGATCTATTTTGATCTTTCAGCTGGAAATTCCAACTTGAGATTTTATGTTTTATGCTGAAAACAACTCTAAGAGGTGGAAGTTTTGATACTACCCTATATTGTTGATTGGGTTTAAGCTTCAGTCCTCCTGTTTCTGTTGGAAGATTGTCTTAGAGTGATGGCATTTCAGTTGCTACCTGCTGGGACTGGCAGGTAGAACTGTGGTTGAGTTGGTGTGTGGGCTTCTAGCAACAGGCAGACAAACTGAAAGAGGAAGCTAGAACCCTTCCTGGAGCACTGAGAGATGCACTTAATAACACCATCTGGCATCCACCTTCTTTCTTCCTTGTGTAGACTGAGGTCAACATGGGGAGAAAATGCACTAATGAAAGCAAGGTGATTAAGACAAGTGGTGTCATTCAAGTATTTCTCAACACTGAATTTCCCATGTTGGTGACAGATAAGTAACAATTAGTGACCTATATGTATTGGCCATTTTTTTATGAATGGCTTTTCAAATCCCTTCTTTCTGAGACCCCATTTATTTATTCTAGCATATGTTCATTGCACATCACAATGGGTTTCATTATAAGATTTCCCTTTATGTACAAAGTAGATTTTTACCATATTCTCCTTCACTGATCTCTCACTGCCCCCCAATCCTGGCATTCCCTTTACTATCCCCAACTAGTAACTGTTTAACCATGGCCTCAGAAAACAGCATTATCCATCTGTTTAGGGCATTTCTGTTCATTCACTCATTTGAGTTTTTAGATGATATTTATTTAGTTTATAAAGTAGTAGACGTTCGTATAGATTTTTCACAACTTTTAAATTTTGATTAACCCATTCCATTCTCAGTATTCTTCTACCTACTTTTATATCACCTGGATAGCACATATATTTCTATAGCATTTAGTACATTCTCAGAAGCAGTATTTTGTAAGTCTATTTTGTTTCTTCTACCAGATGATTCTTTGTTGAATGAAGGGATTTTTTAAAATCTTATTCAACACTGTCTCCACTTGTCATACAGTATATGGCATAGAGGAGCATATATGTGAGTTTCATATATAAATGAATATATAAAACTAGTAGCCAATATTCAGAATTTTCTTTATAAAGCAAAGTTCTAGAGACTTTAATAGTCATATACCAAGAATATTGCTTTTACAGTCTATAGCTTCTGTGTTCACTCTAAGGTTTAGACCAGTCTGGGCATGTGTGGCAGATCAGAATACTAGACATTTCTAGGAAACCGTTTATGTCATAGGAAAAATTAAAAAAATATATTATAAGGAAACCTGGGCCAGTCAGAAAAGAAGAATGCAGAGCCTATTATTTTAAGAATGCATTGGCTTTCAAGACCTGGAAGAAAAGACTACAATAATTATGTTACAAACAATCATAAATTAGAATCTATGTGAGATATTTGGAGGAATTTTCCAGCAAAGAGAAGCCTTAGTAGGATTGGAAAAATAATTATTTCATTTGGGATGGCTGGTTTAAATACATGTTGATATAGAGTAGACATGACGGTCCAGTCAAGAAGACAGAGAAACTTTTGTCTTTAAGTGGAGGAGAGAAGGGGGAAGAGAGAAAGAGCAAGGGGGAGGGAAAAAAGGAGGAAAGGGTAAAAGAAAGAGCAGGAGGTAGAGAGAAAGAGACTGAAACTCTAATGGGCATATAGTGATTGATCACATGCTAGACACCCTCCAAGGAGCCTCTGAATTAATTAATAACAATACATTTATTCTTCAAAATTGGGAAAAGGTAAAGACAGTTATTTTTTAGTGATTATGTCGGTATCTTTTTCCATTTCCTTACCCTCTTGGTCTCTTGGGAAACACAAATTTCAAAAAGGATTTCATAATGTGTTTCCTGCCAAGTACTTTCGTAGTTACAAACACGAGTTTCTTTTTTTCAACTTGGATTTCTGGCATATAACTCTTAGGATTTGATTTGATATTTGCAAAAGATTTCACTGCTATTTTATCCAAGGAAAAGATGAAAAATAATGATGAAAACCTCTCCGACCCCATTCTTAACTGCATCAGCACATAACATTGCTACCTAATTTGCAAGAATGGGGTCGAAAATGAATGTACTTTTATTTCTCAGGAAACCCCACAGTTATGCACGTGTGGATCAAAAGGCAGCTCTCAGCAACATGGTAGTGAAGATTCCTGCTGACAGTGCTGAAGGGAGAGAGGTTTCAGGAGTTCTGTTTGAGTGCCGCTTCCCTAGTATGAACCCAAGGTGACTCTATCTCAGTATCTTAACTGGAAACGAAACTGTGGAATCTGCCTTCAACTTTTTCCTTTTATTTCCACCACTGGGCTATAAACTGTCTCAAAGCTAAAAGAAAGGTAAGGTGTCTGTTTGTAATTCTTGGCATCTTTACCTATAGTGCATAAAAAGAACAGCCAAGCGAATTAGCTAGTGTTAAGTTTGAACAACCACATAACCACTTCCCAATGGCCAATGCCACCACCCATCTCAGGAGGATTTGCAGCCTGTATCTATCTGTACAGCTCATCTGGAGCAACAGGAACTGCCACATCATGATCATGACCAGCAGAGAGAAGCTGAAAGAACACCGGATCCAGCACCCTTGTATAATAGTAGATCACAAGAAGCGGTAGATTCTTGATGGTCTTAATTTAACAGGATGGCTTCTGCCTCTTGATCTGAGTACAGCAGCTCTTGAGAAAATCATCTCAAGATTCAGCCTAAAGCCAGATGAGAAAAACTGCACAGTAATTCTTTTGGCTTCCCCAGTATACATAAGATTTAATCAGAATAGCAACATTATGTTCAACTTTACACAGTGACAAAACTTCCCAGAAGTTTTAACTCACCTGTTTCTTGCTAATTTGTCTTCACTTCTAAGTTTGAGGGAATTTTGGACACCAGCTGTTCTCCTCTTGTGAGAGCATCCATTATTCCATCAAAAATATACCTAAGTCTTGTTTTAACTTAAGGAGCTCTTTTGAATCTCTGGATGATGGTCCTGGTGAGGGATGTAAATTATAGTAACAATGGGACATCAAATGCCCCCAGTAGGTCAATATCCACTCCTGTGCCCTGACCTAACTGATGTTCAGTGACAGGCAGAGGCTATGAAATGTGGATGGTAAGAACTGTATTTTCCCTGGTAAAGAAACTGAAGGATGAAGGCATGATCTACTATTTGTTGATGGCTCAGCCTTGAGGAACAACTGACAGACAATAAAATGCAGAGAAGAGACGAGAGAACAGGCAACTCAAAAGTCAGGTTTTTTTTTTTTCAGTATCCACATCATTTCATTTCATTATCCCCACCTTTTCCTTTTTGGAGGCTAGTTTATGTGTGCCCACAGATTATCCTTTCTGCGTTAATCCAAGTTGGCTTTCCATTACCTCCATCTGAATGTGTCCTTATACTTTCCATCGTTCTCTTTCCTGGATTCTCCTTTACGTTTCACCACAGTGCTAGACACACATAGGTAAGGTCAGTAATATGATGAATTGACACATATGGGGACCTGGAGCAAATATGAGTCGTGAGTCAGGTGACTGGGCAGAAAGACAAGTCCAATAGACCATACAGGGGCCAACAATGATGCACATGAATAGAGATTATCTAGATGTGTGTCCAGGATCAGGGAGATTCCAGAACACAGAAGGATATGTTAGGAATCAGAAATGGAACACCACGTGGACTCTGGGCCATCCACTCTCTAGATCACATGGCATGCTGTTCACACAATATAGCCTGGTTTTCACTTCAGTATTTTTCCCCTTAGGAAAATCTTTTTTTTTTTTAAATTTTTGACACTTCCATACATGTATATAATGTATTTTGATCTTATTCCCCCAATTACTTTCTCTTATCTCCCTCCCACTAAAACCTATTTTTTCCCAATTAATTACCATCCTACTTTCCTGCCTTGTTTCATTATTATTATTATTATTATTATTATTATTATTATTATTATTATTTTGACCCACTGAGTTAAATTAGAATTGCTTGCATGGTTACCTGTGGAAGTTTATTTAGTGGAGAATGGGCAACTTATCAGTGGTCATGCCACCAGAGAACATGACGGTCCCTTCTCCCAGTAGCTATTAACTTCCATGGAAGTATGAAGTCTTATGAACCCTTCCTGAATCCATGATATGCATTGACAAGCTCAGTCTTGAACAGGAAACCTCAGCTGCTGTTCTAACTTCCTCCTTCTCCCTCTCCTGCTCTTATATTCTTTCTGTCCTCTTTTCATCTAGGTTCTCTGCAACTCAGGTTTTAAGATAATTATTCAAATCACTCAGGAACAAGCAGCAATGTAGAGGTCCAAGGACAGCAACAAGATCCAAAGTGAAGGAAGGAACTTGACTTGTGTGGTCAGGATGGAAGTCTGAAAGTTAGATCTGCAATACTCATCTGGCATGGAGGTGATGAAGGCAGAAGCTCACTGAGCCCCAGGATGTTCAGGGAATTTTGGTTCTAGAACCTTGAGAGCAGAAAAGGGTATGGGGGTTGAAGGAGGGGTTGAGCCCACATGTGCAGACCATCTGCTTATGCTTCTAGAAAGATGTCAAACAGTGATGGAAAAGACAAGTCATTTATCTTGATAGAAAGAAAGCCTCTCTCCAAGAGCTAAACAATAACAGATCTGTTCATCATTGACTCTTTCTGAAGGGCATTGACTCCATGTTGTAGAACATTAGCCCTAAGATAGACCTGAGGAGGTACAGCATGCCACCCTCTTCCTTCTAGTCAGCAAATCCCAAAGATTGTTCACAGTTTTAGCTTCATTAAAGTAGAGATTCTTTGTTTCTAACCAAGTGTACATTGGTCTAGGGGAGGTGGAGAGAGGTATAAATTTTCATTTAACCACCTCCGAGGTGATTAGGAACCACGGGTGTTTATGGATTTTACCCTGGATACCCATTATAATAATACAGGACTGATATTTCAACTATGGAGCCATGAACTGGAATTGTTTGGGGGGAGGTCAGGCCAGGTCATTGGCATCCTAGTGAGGCCTGGGTGGAGAGCTGTGGGTGTAGAAGGTGGTGAAGTAACTTAAAAAGGAACACTCAAGGAACAGTGGCAGAGCTGGGGCCAGCGTTTAATCTTAGCTGAAAAGCATAACAAACACTGCCTGGTTGTT
>PVHP010038099.1:0-17068 GCA_004024765.1 Zapus hudsonius | reverse complement strand
TTTGCATATCGAGTATCCTAGAGTGAGCCATGAATTGAGGATCTATGGATGGAAGATACCCTGCCGTCCTCCAAGGAATCTTTTTCTCCTTTTTCTCAACTTCTTTTTTGAGTTCTAACTTGTAGTTTCATATCAACTTTTCTTTTTTATATATCTTTATTATGAAGAAGTATATACATTGTATGAGCAAATCTTGTGAATGTGTCCTTGTTTCCCTCCTCTCTGTCCCCTACCCTATGGGGTCCTTCCTCGGTGCGCATACTGGATCTGTCCATAGGTTAGGGGGTTATGAACTGCACCCAATGTAGCCAGTTTTTTTTTTCTTTCTTTTTTTTTCTTCTTCCCCCCTTTGTGTATTGTTGCTGAGAGGGGCCATGTCTCTGAATATTCTCCCCCACCATGGCTCTTACAATCTTTCCGCTCCCTCTTCCGCTCAGTTCCCTGAGCCATAGTGGGTGAGTTTTGAGTCTGTTTTGTTGTTGAGATCTTAAGTATTCTGGATATTTGCCCTGGGTTGTATTGGGTATTGTTGGTGTCTGTCTCCATTGACCTTTCATGGGTTATCAGACTTGCTGTGGTGATTGGTCTCCTGTTTGTCTCGTCACTTTCTCATAGGTTTCATTTGGGCCCTGTGTGAAGGCTAGGTGTGGTTTGTCTCTTGCCATAATGTCAGCCCTCATCCAATGTCTTGTTGGTGGAATTGAGCTATTCCCAGCTCTCTCACTGCCTTCAGACCCAGAACCTGGTCAGTGGGCAGGTCGTGGAGCACGTGAGCTGGTGGGGAGCCAAGGCACAGCTCCCTCACCTGGCCTTGCCTAGGGTCAGGAGGTCTGTCATATCAACTTTTCATTCCTTAGGCATCTGTGTAGACAGAAGAGATAGTGTGAATGAGTGAGAAAGACTATACTGACTTGATATAAGACTGAAGATTCCAAGGTCATGAGTGGAGCTACTGAAATGATCTTGCTTCAGGTAATAGGAGAATTAGGAAAAAATAGTCATTTTCTGACAGAAGATGTTGAATTCAGTTTGGGAAATGCACCCCTCCTTGAAGATGGTCTTTGAAACCCTACATGAGGAAGCTGCAATACCATTTTAGAGATGTGGGCAAATAGAGTGGGGATTGTCCTGGGTTTATATATGAAGGGCACGAGTTAAACAGGAGCTTCAATCTGAGTTCAACATAGAACATAGTAGAACATGAAGAAACAACAACAAAAAACATGAAAATGAGGGGGCCAGGTAATGTGATAATTAGCAGAATTTTGTCAGAGGCAATAATGAACTATTCACACAATTAAGAAAAATGTCATCTCGTAACAACTGGGGGGGGGGGTCAAAACTCATCAAAGTGCCCAGAAGTGACAGTTGAAAGTTTGGCATTAAATGAGATTTCTCTTTGACCTCCCCTAAGACTCAAGGACCATTGTGGGAGAGGCGGCAGGAAGAATGTGAGGAACATGGAGAAGGGAGCCTTGGAATGCTGTCTTCCAGACACAAAGTGGCCACTGAATTCATGACCTCATATTACCTACACAAGACCTGCATAATGTCAGGCTTAACCTGTTGTCATGGATGATAGAGGCGAGCAAAAAATTGACATCCAAATAGAACCCCCTACCTCATGGACTGACCCAGTATGCCCGCCAAGGAGGGTCCCCAGTGGGTTGGTGACAGAGAGGAGGGAAATGGGGGTACCATCACAAGATTTGATCACATAATGTATCTAATTATTGATAATAAAGATTAAAAAATAAAAGATGGACTAGTTGGAAAGAAGTGGGGGTTCCATGGAGGGGTTTATGGGGACAAAAGAGGGTGTTGGAACCAAGATTATGATCAGGATACATGGTGTATACGTGCGGAAGTTGTCGATAATAAAAAAAAAAAAACAAGAAAAACACCATCTGCCAAAAGATTTCACAACAGACTCAGAAGTGGAGTCAATGATTGAACAGTAGAGGTTTCAGAGTTTCTTTCCAACCACAGCTGTTCATCTCCTGTTTACTGAGATAAAGTACACTCCCAAAGTGGTTTAATATTTAAGCATTTTTTAATATTTGTATCGCTCTTTTCAGCAGAGGAAACTCACTGTGGTGCCAGTGTGAGCCATCCACAATGATCTCCCCAGTGTTCATCTTGTTCTCCAGTTTTCTCTGCCATGTTGCTATGGCAGGACGCAGTAAGTACTTTTTGCTTTTGAGAAAATAAGTAGTATATTTCACCTCCTAGTATATGCCAGGGATCAGCAACGATGGCTTTTAAGTTCTGAGTAGATGCTGGATAGACTGAAGAGATATTTACTTGAAGCTCCTCTGTAAAATATCCAACTAATTTAAGTCTCAGTGTATTAACCTAGAATATATGGGTAACAGTAATACCTCCTTCAAGTAGTTGTTAAAATCAGATCATGTCATACATAGAATCTGGTATGGAATTTGGTATGCTTTTATTTTGTAGCAGTAGGTTTTTTTTTTTCATTTTTATGCTAGATGAACTTAAAAATGTAAATAGATTTATTTAAAAAAATCTCTCTGCTTTGTGCTCAATTGCAGCCTGTCCCAAGCCAGAAGACTTACCATTTTCTGTGGTTGTTCCATTAAAGACATCCTATGACCCAGGGGAGCAGATAGTATACTCCTGCAAGCCTGGCTATGTGTCCAGGGGAGGGATGAGACGTTTCACTTGTCCTCTCACAGGAATGTGGCCCATCAACACTCTGAAATGTTTACGTAAGTCAGCGCCTTCTCTCCCCCTATCTCCCCCTCATTTGGGTTCTGCATATTGAGGGGTTGGGGAGTGATGACATAACTTATGGTGCTCAGGGTGACTGGCAAGCAGGGGCTGCAGAGTTAGGGGAGTAACAAACATACTATTTAAAGGAGAACTAAGGAAGGCTAAAAAAGGAGGCCTGGACCCATCAGGGAGGGAAAAATTATAGGTGAGAAAAACAGGTGGAAATACTCTAATATATACAGTGATGCCAAAGAGGCACTTAGACAAGAATTACCCAATCTTTATAATTTTGCCTCAAAAGAATAGCAGACTTAATAGTTATTAGAAGGAATTTAAATTTCATGTAACTTTATTATATAGTTATAATAAAATGTGTTACACATGAATCTAATAATTATAAATTATATATCATACTATTATTTTATTATAAATGGTTGCTTTTATTTATTCATGTGAACAAGGCTCTATGATCTCATATAAACCTTATTTTTATAGGCCAATATAAAGCGATCAAACAGATTAAGTTTTTGGCAATTATATGGAGAAGTTAGTAGAAATAGATGTATGAAGCTATCTGAGTTCTAATTATTTTGATTATATAGACACATAATTACTATGTTCATGAAAGTAATTTTAGCTTGGCTCTATATTTTTTTAAATCACATTTTATTTTGGCACTGGGAATTGTGCATGTTATGCATGTGTTAGAACAGAGTTACACTCTCAGCTCCTAAACATTATTTTTGCATGCATGTGATTGTGTGTGGACTGTGTGTGTGTGCATGGTGTGGTTTATGCATGTGTGTATGTGGATATGTGTGCCCCATGTGTGTGCACAAGGCCAGAGGAGACCAGAGGGTATCCTCCTTATCACTCATCCACATATTTCCCAGTGACAGGGTCTCTCCTTCAACCCAGATATGCTGTCTGTCAGCAAACCCCAGTGAAATTCTGGTCTCTGTGCCCCTGTTAAATGGGGATACAAATGTGCATGGTCATGTCCAGCTTTTTACATGGCTTCTGGGAAGTTGAACTTGGTGGTTGCTAGTCCAAGAACCCTTATGCTTAAGTGACAAGCTATTTCCCTGACCCTATCAATATAATATTTAATAAAAAAACACTATGCCACTATTTGATAAATATTTGCTTTCAATTGGCAATAACTCTGGAATCTTAACAATGTCTTTTTCTAGGTGTTTATTTTGTATTGTTTTGTATATGCAATTTTTGTTTTTCTATTTTTTGGGGTTGGGAGTGTTTGTCTCACTCTAGCCCAGGATGACCTGAAACTGACTCTGTAGTCCAGGCTGGCCTCAATGTTTTTCTATTTTTATCAGCATATCATAAAAATTGGCCATGTCTCTATAGTCTTTGTCATTTATAATTTATTGGTTACATAATAATTCAATTCTTGGTTCACTTTGCCTAATTAAAAATAATCCCCTGACAGTGACCATTTAGAGTGATCAAATTCTATCATTAGCAATAACATTGTAATGCAAATATTGGTGCATATATCCTTTGTTATTTTTTGAATTACTTTCTTAGAATTCTTATCCATAGAGTTATTGAATCCAAAGATAGAAATGAAGTTACATATTTTTATTTTAATGGAAAAACCCTACTAATAGAAATTTACCTTTTTCTGTTTAAATTGCAGCCAGAGTCTGTCCTTTTGCTGGAATCTTAGAAAATGGAGCTGTACGCTATACAACTTTTGAATATCCCAACACGATCAGTTTTACTTGTAACCCTGGGTAAGGACTTTTCATCAGGAGACTTAGTACCTAATAGAGCACATTTCTGTGCCCTCTGGCTACACATCAACATTGGTCCACATTTTCTTTCTAATCTCTAAGTTGGACACACTCAATACAAATCAACTTTAGTTCTGTTTTGAACATATAGTATCATGCTGTTGAGTTTGGCATGGAGACTATCATATCTAATGTAATATGAACTAAGCACTGTAACTGATTTCTCTCCTCTTCACTAAATACTTGAAGAAAATGTTAAGATGACTGGACCTAAGTGATAATTCTTTACAATCTCTGGGACAGATCTTGGCATATGAGTATAATACTTCAGGAATAGGAAATGGATTTTAGTAGTAAAGCTAATGGATTGATGAACCTGGGAAAAGGGAACTCTAGAGAGGTATGTGGTGATGCAGAGCATGGTTTTGTAACACTTACTCAATACAACTCAGCATCCATCCTCAGAGGAGGATTGGCCATATAACTTGTGCCTTATGAGAAGACACACCAGCATGATGCCATCACTAACACATTGTACATTGGAGCAATTTTACTGAGGACCCTTGTTTGGGTATGGAGATTAAGAAGCACTATGTGTGAAAGAGAAATGTAATACCTTAACCCAAAATGCCAATTTACTAGTGGGTCTGATGGCAAAAGACCTTGAGGAAAATGGCCTCAATGTCAGAGCATTTATTGTCATTGGAAAGAGAATGTATTATTTTTACACCTTTGTGTCGGTAAGCCCTAAAATAGTGAGCAACAGAGATTACTCAGTTTGGTTCACCTCTGTTAACTTGCAAAAAAAATGGTTCTCAGACAGATTTATGTAAGATTTGACTAACCTGACCAATTCAGGGGCTTAGGGGTATGACTTCTATACTCACTAGCTATGAACCCCAAGATGAATGTTCAGATCCTCAAGAAAACTGCATCACAAAATGATAGAGAAGTCAACCTATCAGGGGATGCAATGACGCATGGCTGTTTCCTTCTCTTATGGCAACATAGTGAGACCTTGTTTCAAAAAGAACTGGGTCCTGGAGTGGGTTTTTCAGTGGCAAAGCTCTATATTTTGCATGTATAAGACACTGGGTTTGATCTCCAGTTCATTTGAGAAATTAATGATAGATTTGACTGCCAGACTAATTTGTTCTTTTTTCAGTTTTTTTCTGAATGGAACGAATTCTGCTAAATGCACCGAGGAGGGAACATGGAGTCCACAGCTTCCTGTCTGTGCTCGTGAGTCTATGGGTGTCACTTGTGGGGAGAGGGACTAGTTGGTTTGTCCAAAATTTCCTGACTTTTAGAATTTCCCCTGTCATATCCCAGGAACTCCTTAATCCCAGCAGCTTCTCAGTCCTGGCTGGATGTGATGGTTGGTCTCCTATGGGGAACAACAGAAAGGCCATTTTAGCTTCAGTCTAATTTGAATGTGTGATTCTCATACTTTAATCTATATATTGGTTGCTTGGGAATCTTGTTATAGGTTCTTGATTGGGGAGAACTTTCAGTGGGTAAAGTGCTTTCCTCACAAGTATGAGGACTTGAGTTCAATCCCTAGTACCCACATCAAAGTACTGGAAATGGATGTGTGTGTGCTTATAATCCCATCACTGGGGAGGCAGAGACAGGGGATCCCTTGGAGTATGCTGGCCAGCAAGTTTAGTCTAATTTGTGAGCTCCAGGCCAGTGAGAGACCCTGTGACAAAAAAAGGCGAATGGTGCCTGAGAATAACACCCAAGGTATCCTCTGGACTCTACGTGCACACTCACACCCACGCCCATGTGCAAACTCATGGATCCAGGTTAATGAATATAGTGTAGATTCCGCTTGAGACATCTGTGGCTGGCTCTCAACTTCTGCATTCCAAACAAGCTCCCTGGAAGTTCCCTTCCTACCAGTCCACAGACCACCCTTTGAGAAACAAGGATTAAACTAAGTCCAAATGAATCACATTACATTTTGGTCAGCAGTATTTTTCTTAGTATCAACTTTCTCTGCACTCGTTAAAGCTCCATCTGTGTTAGGACAGGGTTATAAACCACTATTGTTTCTCTGGGTCCTTGGAGCAATTTGTACAAGTTCTGTGTTTTGAGAGTCCCAAAGCAGGCGTTTAATAGGAACAAACAATCTGTACTAGCTGTAGAACTCAGATGGTACAAACATTGTACCAAGTGCTGTCACCAGCCATTATTTTAGGATAGTTTCTCAGCAATGCCCTCCATACATTTTGACGCCCAGAAATATCTTCCAAGGTATCCTTTAGATCAACCAATGTGTTGTGGCAAAGTTCAAATTAGAGCCCTACATGATGACACATGCCTTTATTCCCAGCACTTGGGAAGCTGAGGCAGGAGGAGGATCCCCCAGTTTGAGGCCACCCTGAGACTAATAGTAAATTTCAGGTCAGTCTGGGCTAGAGTAAGACCCTACCTCAAAAAACCAAAAATATTGAAAAATGAGAACTAACAAAATGCAAATGAATTGTGACAAGACATATTTATTACTTTTTTCTTCTATTTTAGTGTATTGACTGGTTGGCACATTAGACTTGGGACCATGTTTTTACAGAGTTACTCCATCAAGTTTTGTATTTTCTCAAGTTCATTTTTGAATTTTCTATCTTTCTGAGGAGTGTGTTTGAACTGACAGTTCTTTCTTTTTCCAGCCATCACCTGCCCTCCACCACCAGTACCTAAGTTTGCAACTCTTAAAGCTTACAAGCCATCGGCTGGAAACAATTCCCTCTATCGGGACACGGCAGTCTTTGACTGTTTACCACACCATGCTATGTTTGGAAATGACACAGTCACATGCACAGCCCATGGAAATTGGACAGCGTTACCAGAATGCAGGGGTAAGTGAATATGGAGCCTAGAGTTCCAGGCTTGAAACATCTTGAAAATTCCACTATCAGGGTATTTTCAGTTAGCTTATGAATAGTTTTTATTTATTTTTTATTTTTATTTATTTATTTATTTATTTGGTTTTTCGGGGTAGGGTCTCGCTCTAGTCCAGGCTGACCTGGAATTCACTATGTAGTCTCAGGGTGGCCTTGAACTCAAGGCAATCCTCCTACCTCTTGCCTCCCGAGTGCTGGGATTAAAGGCATGCGCCACCATGCCCGGCTTTGAATAGTTTTTAAATTCTAGGGGTTTTTTTTTCTTCTTTGAGATAAGATCTTATGTAGCTATTGTTTGGCTTTGTTTGGGGAAGATGTTTCTCTATTAAATATTCTGGGTACCATAGCTATAAGAGAATGGGTGAAGAATTAAGCATAATGGATGTAGGAAATACATTTCACTCATGGGAATACCCAGTGATTCAATGGTGTATTAGAGACCAAAAATGTAACCATTCCATAACTGAGACAACACTACTATTAATTACTAATATATTGCATTCAATAAATATTTTAGAAGTAAAATGCCCATTCCCACCAAGGCCAGACAATGGGTTTGTGAACTATCCTGCAAAGCCAGTGCTCCAGTACAAGGATAAAGCCACATTTGGTTGCCACGATACATATTCCTTGGATGGTCCGGAACATGTTGAATGCACCAAGTTTGGAAATTGGTCTGCCCAGCCAAGCTGCAAAGGTATGGAAATGTTGCCAAGGTCCTACAAAGTTTCTAAATAGACCCAGTGAGTCACTTTGGCCTGCCATTTTCTTGTTCTTTTGCTGTTCATTTTTCATTTGTTGCTCAAACTTGCTTCATAGCTATTGATGGGTCAAAGATTAGGACTGACTCATGTGTTGTGTACCCAGGGAACCTCATCTCTGGAAGCTTGCGTGATGTTCAGCTAAAGGAAATGAGCAGGTTTTTTTTTTTTGTCCTCATTGGTGATATGGCGTGAGGTCATATGGGTTGACTATATTTGCTTTAAAGTCTCTTCTATGAGTATCTTTTATTTATGATCTGTCTTTTCAAGGCCTCATTTATTGCAAAAATCCACTAGACACCCAAGATAGTTCATGGAAATAGGAACTCATGAAATAGACGTGTAAACTAGGAAATGAAACATAACTGGTACTCCTGAAGACTGAAATGGAAATTCAGGAACTATGCTACTCTTTCCATATGTCCTCCCACCTCTCTCTCTCTCTCTCTCTCTCTCTCTCTCTCTCTCTCTCTCTCTCTCTCTCTCTCTCTCTCTCTCTCTCTCCTTGTTTGAACTTGGTTTGATTTGCCAGAAGTAAAGCATGTGTGCATCAGCAGCTCATCTCCTTTCCCAGAGATGCAGGATGCTTTGACCTGGGTGTCTCTTCTTGATGCAGTCAGTTCAGGCTTATGCAGAGCAACCCTTGAGCACTGTGTCTCCATTCAGGTTGCTGTGGGCTGGACCATTTAAGCAGAAAGAGTGAAAGTGGGCACAGTAGGTAATGTGATAAATGGCTAGTGCTGTAGGTTGGAATCACTTAGAAGCAGAGCCTCAGTAGGCTTCCAGGAGCGCTTGATTTAGAGTATCTCAGAAGAAAGATAGTGAGGCTGGAGGGCAAGGGTTAGATGTCCATTCTCAGACCAAATGATGCATTGGAGTCTCCAGGAAGGCTTGATCAACAGAGATTTTCTGGTTCTATCCTCAGAGTCTTTGACTCAGTAGATGGATGTGGGAATTTTTATTTTAACCAAATTACCGTTTTGTTGTCATTGTCTTGTTTGAGAAAGGATCTCTCTCTCTCTTGTTGTAGCCCAGGATGACTTCGGAATCATGGCAATGATTTTTTTCTCAGCTTCCTGAGTGCTGAGATTATAAGCATGCTGGGCCTCAAGTTCCCTTGGGCACTAAGACTGCATATCCCAAGATTCCATTCTAAATAAGATTGTGGTCTCGGGAACCCAGGTTCCCTTGGATTCTTGTAGCAACTTTGAAGCATGGATTCTCCCCCATAGTTAATTCTATTCAGAGAGATGGGGTCTCCTATTTGTCCTTGGTGATGGACTAGACTTTGTAAGTGGTAGTAGAGGTGGCTTGCATAATCTTCTGAGAGAGGTGGTTCCCACGTGGCTATAAGTAATTTTTTAAAAATATATTTTATTTATTTGCAAACAGAGAGAGAGAGAGAGAGAGAGAGAGAGAGAGAGAGAGAGAGAGAGAGAGAGAAACACTAAGGCCTCCTGCCACTGCAAACAAACTACAGATCCATGTGTCACTTTGTATATCTGACACTGGGGAATGGAACCAGGGTTACCAGGCTGTGCGGGCAAGCGCCCTAACTGCTGAACAATCTCTTCGGCTCCATATGCAATTTGGAGATTTGTGATCTGTTACCAGCCCTCACTCACAGCAGCTGGCTGATGGCTGCACCAGCTCCGTAAATGGTGTTGAGGGCAGATCCATGCAGGTATGGGTGAAGTTCTTTTCACGGAAGCCAAGAATCAGTTGCTTCTTCTCTGACTTTATGGCACTACTATAGGGGAAGAAAAACCCTTCTCAACCATGAATCTACTGATAGAGAGCAAATGTTAACAACCACAGTGACATTAAATATAACATTCTTTTAAAAGGTTTTTTTTTTTGGGTTGGCATACAGAGATTTAAGTATCATTCATTCTGGCATTTTTAAATGCATTTTGTTTCTGTTGCTCCTCATACCTCACATACATTCTTGGAATCCTCTTGTCTTGACCTATTTGTCTTAGGTGTGATAATTTACTGATGCAAAAGCTATTTCTTTTTCCCTCTAGGGAGATGGCTCATCAGCTAAAGGCACTTGTTTGCAAAGCCTGCCAGTCCAAGTTCAATTCTTTAGCACCCATGTAAAGCTGGACTAAAAATGGCAGATACAACAGGAGTTCGCTTGCAACAGCAAGTGACCCACACACACATGCAAACTTTTTTTTTCTTTTTTGAGGTAGGGTCACACTGTAGCCCAGGATGACTTGGAATTCACTATGTAGTCTCTGGGTGGCCTCGAACTCACTGCAATCCTTCTAACCTCTGCCTCCTGAGTGCTGGGATTAAAGGAGTGCACCAAAATGCCCAGCTCTAAAAACATTTTTAAAAGCTATCTTTTCTTTAACAAAGATTCCCTGAACTACAAACGTTCTCTCTTTCAGCATCTTGTAAGGTATCTATTAAGAAAGCCACGGTACTATACCATGGAGAAAGAGTTAAGATCCAGGAACAGTTTAAGGATGGGATGAAGCATGGTGACAAAGTTTCTTTCTTCTGCAAAAATAAGGAAAAGAAGTGCAGTTATACAGAGGAGGCCCAGTGTATAGATGGGGCCTTGGAAATCCCCAAGTGTTTCAAAGGTAAGTCCAATGGAGGGCATTTTTAAAGGAAAGTTTAATGAGGACTCCCACTAGCCTCTCACTGCAACCAGCATTTCTGTGGTAGAATGATGGTGAGAAGCTAAACACTTGACTACTGGGTCTTTTAAAAATCTGAAGCAGAATAAGAATCAGATAAAGCAAGGAGCTTATCTTACAAAAACATTTTTTCCTTAAACCTTTGGGTTGTGGTTTTACTCAATGACTGTTGAGGCAAATTGTGTTGTTTTGTGTAATCCTAAACCTGGCTTGAGCATTAATATTTCATCAAATATTGAGTAATAAAAATATTTGCCACTTCATGGTTCCCCATTATCAAGGACTTTGTGGTGATAGCAATTGGTCTATAGATCTTTTAATATTTTTCCTTGTATTTAGCAATGCCTTAAGATTTCCCCCCTCCCCAAGGTAGGGTCTCAATCTAGTCCAGGCTTAGTCTCAGGGTGGCCTTGAACTCTCAGTGACCCTCCTACCTGTCTACCTGTTTGTTAGTTTTGAAGCAGGGTCTCATTGTAGCCCAGGCTGACCTTAAACTCATAATAATCTTCCTACCTCAGCTGGGATTTAAGGCATGTACCACCACACCCAGCTTGGTTTGAAAAGAATTCTTTGGGGTAAAATGTTTGTTAGAGCAAAACATTTTGAGAAAGTTGATATTATGTTTGTGAGAGATTAAGAAGTGCACAATAATTAGCATGTTGAATGAAATACTAACCTTTTAGACTTCAGGTTTGGGGCTTAAGAATCTTTGTTGCTAGGAAGGAGAAACCAGGAGAGGTTGAAATTATTATTATTGGCTCTAGGTTTAAAAATGCTTCAAGAATGTTGATGACCCTCTATGGGCTGCAGGAAGAGGATAATCAGAGTAGACAGAACTAAGAAGCGAGAGGCCTGGGAAGTGACCAGCTAGAGATAGGACATGATACCTGATTAATAAGACATAACTCATAGGGTTGGTTTGATCAGCAGACATCTTATGCATGATGAGGAATGCCGGCTCCACCAGGGACACTATTATCATTATAACTCCACATAACTAGAACTGCTCTGAATAAATTGTTATTGCTCAAGGGATGGCAGAACCCTAGTGAGATGTTAAACACTAAAAGTCCAATAAACTCTACAAATCAGCAGAAAAACTACAGGATGAGGCTAATTTAAAACATCAGAGTTTGGCTGATGTGTCTTTCTAGAATGTTCTTCCCTATGTCTTTCAGACAGATGCAGCCCTGTTGGTGTTTTAGAGAATAAATTAAGGGTGGATATGATTTCTCTTTTAATCTTCACTGTCAGAATTATGTAAAATCTTTTATTTTCTCTCTGGGAAATGAGTGGTTTATCATTGTCCAAATATCTTTCTCCCACTACAGAAACCACACACTAAATTATTTCATTCATATAATTAAAGTGATTTGACACATTGGCAAACTGTATTCGATTGGCTTAGCAAGCTATTGGGCAAATTTAAGAAATGATTGTTTATCTTTTTTTCTCTCTCTGTCTCCCAACAGAACACAGTTCTTTGGCTTTCTGGAAAACTGATGCATCAGACGTAAAGCCTTGCTGAAGTCATTTTCTGAATCAAAATTAAATGTCATTATTTGTAGTTCTGTTTGTTTAAGAAATCCAATGGAAATGGAGAAATAAAGTTTCTAGATACATTGCTCCACCTTTACAGTTCTACTCCTATTCCCTAAGGTAGTTTGCTTTTAGTTATGTTAATAAAACCCAAATATTTGGAATAGCATTGTTTTCTGTCTGTGAAGTGGCAAGTGTAAACAATTATTGGGGTACCTCCTATCTGCCAAATTCTAATTTCTATACTTTTACCAAAACACCTACAAAGTGATAGTTTTATTTTTTTAAACTTTTTATTGATAGCTTCCATAATCATAGACATAAATCATTATGATTCCCTCCCATCCTCCCTCATATGTCCTCTCCCTCTCAATTAGTCTCTGTTTTGTTTCGGTGTCATCATGTTTTCCTCCTTTATGTGTAGGTAGTGTCATGCACTTTGAAGTCATGAATATCAATTTTGTGTCTGGAAGTTTGCTTTGTAAGCAGTCCTACCCTTCCTTTGGCTCTTACAATCTTTCCACCACCTCTTCTACAATAGACCCTGAGCCTGGGAAGTGTGATAGAGATGTCCCAGTGCTGAACACTCCACTGTCATTTCTTCTCAACGCTTTGGTGTCTTTCAAAGCACTAGTTTTTATAGACTGCTCCACAAATCCACAACTCAGTTCCACCTGTCTATTTATTAAAAAGATAAAAAAATGCTGTGGCCCAGGATTTCTAACAGTGGCCCAGAAATCAGTACTTACAGTTCCCAGGCAGGGCTTATGCTCATCAGGTTTGAAAAACATTGCCATAAAGGAATAAGCAGAGACTTCCAGGTCAGTGGAGCTGGATGGGAATCCTTGATGGTAGGCTTACATGATGCCAAAACCAAAAAAAAAATCTTCCCTTATGATTCCAAGATCTGTCATGACATTGTCCTTTGGATGTGTTCACCACCTCTGCCTTCTCTTTTTTGGTCAATCCTGATGGACAAACTCACCCATGGTTCTATCTGCTTTCCCACTGCCCACACCAGAGTGCTGAACGCTGCTGGGATTCAGGAAAAGCCATAATCACACTATGAGTCCCCAGTTTCAAATTATGAATACAGTGTTACACAGAGCCTCAAGCTCTGTCCAGAAATTCTACTATTGGTCTCTAGTCTATTCACTCCTTTGCTCTCTGAAGTTGCTATTTATTTTCTATCTTTTTTCTTATGGTAATGGGGATTGAAGCTATGTAGTATTCTACTACTAAGCTATACCCCCAGTCCCAAAGTGACTAGGTCTTTTAGTCTCTTTAAGTGTCTTTTTAAGACACTTTCCTGCTTGCTTCTCACACACATGGGAGAAAATCAACTGGGCTGGCTACAGGAGTAAAGCTATGCAATGAGGATATTCTTTGGAATTATGGGGAGGGGGCATGATTTGAAAACTTTCTACTACATACCCAGTCTCTAAGGGTGTGGGCTTTTCTTCTTCAAAATAACCTTTTCCTGCTTGAATCAAAGAAGAGATGTTAATCTATATTTCTTAAATCCTATAGCCTAGTTTATACCCAATAAAAGGACGTACTAGATAGGGAGTTGTTTATTTATGTAAATATATTTATAATCAGTATGACATGGGGCCACTCAGAATGAATGACACTTGGGCTGGAAGCTGGTGATAGAAGACCAGGGCTGAAAGGCTCTAGATGGACCAGTGCTATACTGAGAGACAGTGGAGGAAGGGCTCTATGAGAGGGAGTGGTGGTCTGCTTCGTACCACCCATAACACTAGAGAAACAGCTGCTCATCAACTGGTATTGAAGCTTTCAAATATTATAATTGCATATCTCCTGTTATTGGTATTGCCATGTCTACTTTAAAAAAACTATTTAGGACAGCTTAATAATACTTTAAAGGACACGCAAAAACATCAAAACAAAGCACACACACCCAAGCCAAATTTAAATGTAAAGCACACAGATATTGTATTTTTTATAGAATTTAGGATAAAGAGGTCTACCAGCACCTAAAAGGAGCTAATAACTGCAATGGGGTCTATTCAGCCAAGAGCTTTCATACCCTAATATATGGGTTTAATTATAGAAAGAGAGAAACTGTGTAATTCAGATCACATCTTATAAGGAGCAACTTAATGAATATCTTGGGTATTGTTTCTGAAGATGCAAGAAAGTTCCATGAATAAATGCTTAGAATTTCAACATTAAATTATAACTCAGGCAATATATTTTAGCAAAGTCTTTTTCCTTAGAACTTTTTAGTTTGGGGTATTTGATCAAACATTGAATAGCAGATTGGATTGAATGATGTTGGAAGAAAATAGGAATGTATTTTTGAAAGTCTGACATAATAAAGGTAAGTGAAATGACTCTCCTGATAATCCTTTCCCAATCATTTGTTCTTTGACATTCCTCGCAGAAGGCACACTGTGACAAAGTGCCCAAGGGTGTATCATTGACTCTGACTAAAACATATTGTTGAAAGCTCTATCAGTTACTTTCTATGTTACTGTGGCAAAATACTTGGCAAAAACAACTAGTGGGAGGGAAAGGAGAAAAGATTTATTTGTGTGTGTGCATGCATATGTATCCACACATATGCAGGGCCTCTTGCTGCTGTAAACCTATGCCAGACACTTGCATCACTTCTTGCATTAGATTTATGTGGTTGCCTTGGGAATTGAACCTGAACAGGCAGGCTTTGCAAAGAAGTGCCTTTAACTGCTGAACCATCTTCTCAGCTCCAAAGGATTTGTTTTGGCTCACAGTTTCAAAGGCATTTCCATCCATCTTGCAGTGGGTAGGGGATTGATGAGCACAGCAGAGCTGTTCTGTGCATGATAGCAGGTGTGAAAGGCAGCTGCTCTGAGCATTGTGGCCAGAAGCAGAGAGCTTGGGCCAGCCTAGAAGCAGATGTGGCCCCTTGTGGCCCATTTCTGCCAGCTCAGCCTCATGTCCCAAAGATGACATCATCTCCCAAAACAGTGTAAACAGCTGGGGACCAAGTATCCAAGCATATTGACTTTGGGAGGCGTGTTTCATAGTCAAACCATAGGATTCTACCCTTGTCCCCGCCAAAACTCATAATATAAAATGCATTTAGTTCAACTTCAAAGGTCCTTAGTGTTAATAACCCCAACATGGTTCAAAAGTCCAAAGTCTCTTCTGAGATTCAAAGCAATCTCTCTCTCTGTCTCTCTCTCTCTCTCTCTCTCTCTCTCTCTCTCTCTCTCTCTCTCTCTCTCTCTCGTTTTTCGAAGTAGGATCTCACTCTAGTTCAGGCTGACCTGGAATTCACTCTAATCTCAGGGTAGCCTTGAACTCATGGCGATCCTCCTACCTCTGTCTCCTGAGTGCTGGAATTAAAGACATGAGCCACCACGCCCGGCTTGTTTGCTTTTTGAGGCAAAGTCTCAGCCTGACCTGGGCATTACTCCATAGCCCAGACTGGACTTGAATTCACAGTGATCCTCCTTCCTCAGTCTCCTGAGAGCCTACACATCTGGCTTGAAAACAATCTCTTAATGGTGAGTTTTGGAATATCCAAAAGAAAGTTAAATACAGTATACAATGGCATAAATGAAACATTTGTATTCCAAAAAGAGGGGAATGAGAAGATAGTAAGGAAAGACTTGTCCAAAGCAAGACCAAAGTGAGCAAGATCATCAAATCCTACAGCTCCATGTCTGGCATCTATAACATAGGCTGATATCACTTGAGCTAGGACAGGTTTGGGCAGCACTGCACCTACAGCTAGATCACTTACATCACTTGTGACCTCTCAGTTTCATGCATTGCCCTTTCAGGACATCCCTGCAGGAAATCTGCCTGCTACCCATTTCCTGGCTTATTAATTGGCTTTTCTCTGGAACTTTGGTGCAAGCCCCCCATTCCCCTTTTCTACATGAATTCTACATGCCTGAAAATCTGGCACCAAATACTATTGCAGCATGAAAAGTAGCTTAGTTCCTTTGACCCACAGTTTAAGTGACCTCTGTGCAGTTAAACTGCTAAGAAACACTTCACTCGGTCATTTTGGAACAGGGCACCCTGGTAGCTCTACCTTTTTTAGGCACTTTCTTTTTAAATGAAACTTCTTCCTTTCCAATCTGTATGTCCTTTATTTTTGTGCCTTGCCTTATTGTACTAACTATGATTTGAGTGCAAAATTTAACAGAATGCTAAGAATAGACCTTGTTGCCTAGTCACTAAACTTGGTGGGAAGGCATTCCAGATCCATGAGGTAGCATCGTACCAAATTCCTTTCTTATAACCTGTGACATTCATGTTCCATTTCTATGGATCTTTCCAGTCTGTATATTTCATATCAAGGAAATCAAACAATGAACATTCTTTTATATCTGACTCTTTTTCACTCAGCATGATGTTTTCAAAGGTTCAACCATGTTGTAGTAAGTTTATTATTTCATTCTTTTGGAGGGACTGTATAACATTGTGTAATGTACTACATTTTGCTTACCCATTTATCTGTTGATAGACATTTGGGGTGTTTATACTTTTTTTTAATTTAATATTTATTGTCCATAATGAGTTACATTATTTAGTGGGCAAACCATGTGTTGTTATCCCGACTTCCCCAATTCCCCCCCTCCCCATCCCTGATCAGTTGTATATCCTCCTTCGTGGGCTGTCTGTGTTAGTCCTTGTGGCAAGGGATCCTGTATATCTTAGTATTCATCCTGGTCTTCCTGGCCCAAGTGAGT
>PVHP010038097.1:0-17049 GCA_004024765.1 Zapus hudsonius | reverse complement strand
GGGGGGGGGGGGGGGGGGGGGGGGCTGGGCAGACCCGCAAAGAGGCCAGGGGCGGGGCTTCGGAGGATAAACCCTGTGGACAGTGGGATTAACAAAAATAAATAAATAAAAAGAAAGAAAGAAAAGGTAGAAAAGGAGAGACCCCGAAGGGCCCGGGAGGGAAGGGAAAAATGGGAGGTGCAGTGGGCGGGAGGGACGGGGAAGAAACCCAGGAGACCCAGCAGAGGCCTCTGGAAAGCCACAGGCAGCCGACTGGCTGAGGCCAGCTTGGAGGACTCACTGCCTCCTGCAAGCGCTGGTCCTCGTTGGTGTCTTCCAGTCATGAGGATCCTGTGCTAGAAGGTGTCTGGAGCTCAGAGCGTGGTCGCAGCTGACGTCCACGACCTGGAACCCTGCTGAAAACCCTGACCCTTGTTCCCTGAGAGACACGGCCTGTCTGCTAGTCAGCCATCTTGAACTAGAAGCCACCAAGCCCCAAGAAACTCTTAAATAACCCCTCTTCTGAGATGGAGAAGTTAGAACGTGCCACCAATAGTAAACAAGAGTACTTGTCACATCTTTCCCAACCCCCTCCCCCATGAGGGTCTCAACACACAAAAGTCAAGAGTGCTCATTCCAAGCATATTGGCCTGAGCACAGAATCCTGGGTATGGCGTCCTGGAGGGCTTGAGTGTGGGATTTCCCCTAGGGCCATCCCTAGGCTTCTACCATGCTGCAAACCCATTACACCTGCACCCCTTCTCCAGACACGGTTGACTGGCAGGAGGAACTTGTCATAGACTTTATTATTTATTTATTCATCATCTAATTTTTTTCTTCTGGTGCTGGGGAATGAACCCAGGGCTTCAAGCATTCTGGATGATACACTGTGTCACATTCTAGCCTGTCTTGGACTTTGATGTGCACCTACCCCCCAAGAGTTCTTTGGGGGACTTTGTTAACACCAACATCCTTATCGAATGGCATTTTCTCCATGTGACCAGATGTGTATGAGGCTGAGACCGGCAGTTACACTGGGTCACTGCAGATGTGCGTGCGGCTGAGACAGGCAGATCACGCTGGGTCCCACTGCACTCCAGTCTGAGGTTTATCTTCCTCCTCACCCTTAGATACGCCTGCAGTTATGTTTCTCCAGCCTTCTCTCCAAGTGGAAGCAAGGAAGCTTATCTTCTGTGACCCCACACAGAGGTCTTTGGGGGACCCGGCAGGGACTGAGCCAAACCCTGATTTGGTTTGATTGGTGGTCTCTGGCCCAGAGCTAACAAGCTGCAGATACTCCCTTCAAAGGGAACTGCTGTCTTTGAAGCCTGTACAGACCAGCCCAGGATGCCACAGCCTTCCTGGCAGGATCCTGGAGGATTCATGGGGCAGGAATAAGAAGGGAGAGCAGGCTGAAACCCCTCTGCTACACTTCCAGCCCGGGCCTCCTTGCTCAAGATGGAGAGCAGTTTTGTGTGGCAACCTACATTTTGTGATAATGGGTGCCATGTGTCGAGCAATTCATTCTGTCTCAGCCCTTTTTCTAAGCACTTTGCATGTTGGATTTCTTTCATTCCTATTACCAATCTTATTTTAAAGATACAGAAACAGAGAGGCTCTGCAATTAGAACAAGATCACACAGCTGACAGATCCAGAACTCTGCCCTAATCTAGCTGATTTCCAAGACCACCCAATTTAACATATGGCAAAGCGATTTTATTTCTAGGATAAAATCTTGGCAATAAGCCTTGATCTGCATGCATATGGGATGCATGTGCTTAGAGCCAAGTGTCTAAAGTCAATCATACTATAGGGCCAATGAACATATCTAGGAGAGTGAAAGGCAAAGAGTCATCTAGCTTGGGTCTTCTCCTCCCCACTCCCCAGCCACACATCTGTTTGGTGGGAAGGTGTCTGAGTGTATATACTGTCCACTTTACTGAAATGAACAATAAGGACAGTGGTGGTGTGAGGACTGCCGGATAAGAATTCTGCTTCCTAACAGTTTCTGAGAACTGGCTGCAGGTTACCCTTGCTTCATTCCTGCATAAAAGCAGCCAGACTATTAAATATAGAATGTGATTATTAAACATGATTAAAGAGGAGCAAGTTGTAGAAGCGGAATGAGAGCAAGATAAACCTAGAAAGACTAGACCTAATGCACAAGTCTCAGTGGAGAGAGGGAGGGAATATGGAAGTATTCATTTTTGTTGCTATAAAAACAACCTGAGGTTGAATACTTTAAAAAGAAATGAGGTTAGCCAGGTGTGGTGTCTCCTAGTGCTGGGATTAAAGGCATGAGTAGGAGTAGGAGGATTACTGTGAGTTCTGAGTCAGCCTGGAGTAGAGTGAGAGGCTGCCTTGATATAAAACAAAAGGAAAGGAAAGGAAGGAAAGAAGGAAGGAAGGAAGGAAGGAAGGAAGGAAGGAAGGAAGGAAGGAAGGAAGGAAGGAAGGAAGGAAGGAAGAGAAAACAGGTTATCTCAGGGTTCCTGAGGTCTAAGAACATAGCACCAGCACCTTCTGACTACATCACAACAGGGGACACAGCAGAAGCTGAGAGGGTGTGTGGAAGGGAGAGGACCCATGGTGAGACTGGAAGGGGAGACTCAGGGTCAGACCCACACTTGCACAACTAACTTCAGTGCTACAAGAACTTCACAAACCCTTTTGGAGCCTTCTACCAGCCACCACCCCCCTTCCTTTTCAAGGTTCTTTACCTCCCAGTTTCCTATAAACCAAGCTTCCAGCCATGAGCCTTTGGGGGCTATGCCCAAACCATAGCATAGTGTGTGTGTGTGTGTGTGTGTGTGTGTGTGTGTGTGTGTGTGTGTGTGTGTACGCACACACACTGGGGTAGACAGGTTGAGGAAGGGAAAACACACCCGAGAAATCAAAGACCTTTGAGACTCTAGTTATGAAGAAAAGACAAATGTTGTATTAAAAATAACCAGCCAAAACTAGTTGGCATCACACTGTATATAAGTGACGCATTCACTTTTGCCAGCCCTCAAAAGTTGAGTGCAACACAAGCAGGCACTGTGAGACAGGGCACACCTGCTGAGCGCGCACGGGAAAACCATAAATGAAGATGCAGTTTAAATCTGCATTGTACCACACACAAGCACATACACGTGCACATGCATCTGCACACACATGAACAAACACATGTGCATGTGCTAAGGGCTCAATCAAATGATTCTGGGGACCATGTAGATCAGCCCTTTACTTGCAGACAAAATTACAGAGACCTAGGCTGGAGAGATGGTTTGGTGGTTAAGGTACTTGCCTACAGATCCTAAAGTCCCGGGTTTGATTCCCCACTGCCCATGTAAAGCCAGATGCACAAAGTGGCACATGCACCTAGTTCATTTGCAGTGGCTGGAGGCCCTGGTGCATCCATTCTCTCTGTCTGTCTCTCTTCTCTCTCTCTCTGCTTGCAAATAACTAAATAAATATTTTTTTTATTTTATTTTATATATTTTTAAGCAGAGAGAGAAAGAGAGAGCGCACCAGGGCCACCACCTTGTGGGTCTGGCTTACGTGGGTCCTGGGGAATTGAACCCGGGGCCTTAGGCACTGGAGGCAAGTGCCTTAACCTCTGAGCCATCTCTCCAGCCCAATAATTTTTTAAAAAATTACAGAGACCTAAAGAAATAATGTTGCAAGCCAGGAATGGTGACACATGCCTTTAATCCCAGCACTCAGAAGGCTGAGGTAGGAGGATTGCCATGAGTTCAAGACCAGCCCAGACTACAGAGTGACTTCCGTGTCAGCCTAAATTAGAGTAAGACCTTGCCTCCAAAACAAAAAGAATGAATGGATGGAAGAAAGAAAGAGTGGAAGAAAAAAGGAAAGAAAGAGAAGGGAAAGAAAGTGAAATAAAGTTGCAGTGGATAAGCCGCTTAGCCTCTCTGGCTCAGTGGCTGTTTGTCTCCAAGGAACTGGGATTACGTTGTAGACAAGTTCTCAACCTAATAACATCCTTGGGAACGAGCCAGGGAGACAGAGATGGTGACAGGAGCAGCAATAAGGATTGGCCCTTTGTGTTATAGGGAATTAGAAAGGGACGGGGCTCCCCCAGTTATGTTGAGCGAGGTTCTACAAACTGCAAGCAATGGGAAGTGGGGGGTGCTGTGAAGGGCAGAGAGTTAGGAGACTGTGGGCTCCACCTGGCTCCCGGCACCATTAATACTCCCTTCCCATCTGTGCAGTAAGGTAAACTTGGGATCACAAAATTCATCCTTTTACGTGTGGTATTTGAAGCTTAGTAACTGGATACAGTTTTGTAAGCATGACCACCTTGAAGATGTAGACATTTTTCCATCATTATACTATAACCACCACTACAGATGTACCCCACCTTGCCCCAAGTCACGATTATATGTGGCCTTCACCATCCCACCCCAGGTCACCACTGAACTATTTCCTATTGCTAACACTTTCTAACTTTTTGTATACATGGAGTCAAGTTTAAAGGAATCCTTTGTTTTAATGTGACAGATCTTCCCTCATGCTGCATGTGTTAAGACTTCATTTCTTTGTATTGGTGAGGAGAGCCTGGCATGCCAGAGTCTGTCCATCCACAATGGACTCTACTCAACTTCACTTCTTTCCAGTTCTGAACACAGCACCTATGAACACGCACACGTCTTTATGTGAACACATGCGTCCATTTCTCTTGGGCAGATATCTAGGAGTGGGATTCCTGCATCAACTTCTCCAGAGTGACTCATACAAGTTTGCATTTCCTAGAGGAGAGTTCACTGTTCTGCATTCTTACCAACATGCGCTATTTGTTTTTGTGACTTTTATTCTTGACTTTGTGGTTGCTTTCTCTTGGAGTCAGGGTCTCACCAACCCAGGCTGACCTAGAACTCAGACTGCCTCCAACATACAGCCTCCCAAGTGCTGGGACTCAAGACTGAGTGCCTCCATGCCTGGCTTCTTGTTTGGTTTTGTGTTTGTTTCTTTGTTGGGGTTTGGGGGTTTGGTTTGGTTTTTGAGATAAGGTCTTGCCATACAGAACAGGCTTCTTGCCTCTACCTCCTGAGTCCTGGAATCGCATGTGTACACCACTGAGTCCAGCTTAATAGAGTTGCAGTCTATTGTAACTGTAGTAATAGTTGTGTAATAAATAGTACCTGACTGAGAATTGAATGTTCACGCATTGGTGCTGATGTTGACATCTTTCCCTATTTGCCGTCCCTACCCTTGCTTGTGAAAATTGTCTGTTCACGTCCTTTGTCTTTGAATCTTTTTGTTGTCTGCTTGTCTGCTTATGCTTGACCTGTGAGGGTTCTTTGTATATTCCAACAAGCTCAAGGTTGAATATGCACTTTGCCGACACTTTTCTCAGACAGTGTCTGGCTTGCCTTTTGTTTTCTTAACTGTCTTGTGGAAAGCAAAAGCCTTTCATTTTGCTGAAGATACTGTTATGTCTTTGTGAAATGTTTACTTTTATATCTTCTCATTTTCTTTTATATTTCTTTCTACTTTTTGTCTTGTTTTGTTTTGTTTTTGGCCTTTAGTTCTCAAATTTAGGTCTGTGATTCATTTCAAGTTGGCTTTCCTGTATGGCCTAAGGTAAGAAATAAGGTACATGGGTTTTTTTTTGTTGTTGTTGTTATGGTTGTTGTTTTATTGTTTTTGTTTTGGGGGTTTTATTTGTGTGTGTGTGTGTGTGTGTGTGTGTGTGTGTGTGTGTGTACTCAGTAATCCCAGCACAGTATGTTTAAATATTATATTTTTCTATTGTCTTCATTTTATTATTTTTTTATTTGCAAGGAGAGAGAGAGGAGAGAAAAAGAGAGAGAGGATGTTGTCTTCATTTCATTCAAAAACAATTTATGGCTGAGTGTGGTGGTCATTCCTTGAATCCCAGCAGAGGTAGAAGAATCGCTATGAGTTCAAGGCCAGCCTGGGACTAGAGTGAGATCTTACCTGGAAAAAAATCACTTTACAGCCATGTGTGGTGGTGCACACCTATAACTTCAACACTCCTGAGGCCAAGGCAGGGTGGATGGTGAATTCAAGGTCAGCCTGGGTTCCATAGGGAAACTTATCTCAAAAAAAAAATCAGGGGCTCTACCCCTCCTGCCTTCTCATGGGCAAGAGTTTTCTGCACTTTCTCCTTTTATTCTCTTAATCTAATAAAGTCTCTCTAAACCTTAAAAATAATCAGTGCATGTATGATGCATTTGGGCCAACTGGGGCAATAGTGGCACATCTATTGTGGAGGAAACCAATTATTCTCTAACTGGACTGGAGGCCCGCTCCATGGTTGGGAAAGCATGCCTGGTACTGAAGACCTGGTCAAGAGCCTATGGTGGGGGAGGTCATGAGCCCTAGGGGAGTAATGCCTGCTGTTGTCTGGTTAAATGCATATATTATGCCCACCAAACTAAGCATACCCAAATACGACTACTACTCTCACTCTTGGCTTGAGAAGCTTCTCTTTTTCAGATGGTGGTGACCACTGGGATAACTCAAAAGACACCATAGTTCTGAGAAGAAATGACAGTGGAGTGTTCAGCACTGGGACATCTCTATCACACCTCCCGAGGCTCAGGGTCTATTGAGGAGGAGGTGGTGGAAAGGTTGTAAGAGCCAAAGGAAGGGGAGGACTGCTTACAACACAAACTTCCAGACACAAAATGGCCTTGATATTCATGACCTCGCAGTGCCTGATAATTCCTACACATGATGGGAGGAAAAGATGATGACACTGAAATAAAACAGAGACTAATTGAGAGGGGGAAGAGATATGAGGGGGAGGGAATCATAATGGTTTATTGTCTATAATTATGGAAGTTATCGATAAAAAGTAAAAAAAATTGAGGGACAAAAAAACCTATGTGATCCACTGCTCCTACAGCCCTAGAAAAGTGGTACAGATAAGTAAGCATTCTTAACTCACATTAGCTTCATCCAGAGAGGCATGAGGGGCTAGAAATATGGCTCAGTGATTAAGAGTACTTCTATGCAAGCATGAGGGCTTGGGTGGGGGGGAGGCTGAGACCACTGAGTTCAATTGCCCAGAACCCATGTAAATAGCTGGGTGTGTCTATGCATATCTGTAATCCCAGACTTGTGGGAAGTAGAGACCAGAGAATCACTGAGGCCCACAAAAGCGGCGAGCTTATGAATCAGTGAGAGACTCTATCTCAAAGAAATAAGCAGATGAGCAGGGGAGGAGGACATCCAACATTCTCTGGGTGCTGCAGATGCACATGGTGAGCACACACCACACATCGAAGCACACACATCACACTACTACTACATACATGCAAAAGGAAGTTCAAAAACATAATAAAAACAAAGAGGCATGGGGTATAATAAACCAAGAGTCTTTGATAGGAAGTCAGGAGTCTAGTCAGAGCCAGGCAATGTCACACGTCTGTGATCCCAACACTTGATAGGCTGAAGCTGGAGGATCCTTAGGTCAAGGCCAGCTATGCCAACCCCTGACTATACCAACCCCTGACTCACACACACACCTAAAAACAGAGAGAGCTAGGTCACTTGGTACATGTAGAACTTGTACAAGTCACTTCACCTTAGATTCATTATTAACTGTTCGGAGACGAGGTTGTAATAGATACAAAAACTTTCTGTCTGGGAATGTAGCTCAGTGATAGTTACAGTATGTGCAAGGCTCTGGGTTCAATTCCCAGCACTGCTCACACACCAGAAAACGTTTCTGGGGATGGAGAGATTACTCAGTGGTTAAAGACACTTTCAATTCTCTAATACCCACATAAAGCCAGATTTCAAAGTGGCACACTCATCTGGAATTCCTGTGCAGTGACAAGAACCCCTGTTGTGCCCATATTCACTACCCTTCCTTCTCTTCTCTCTCTCCCCTCTCTTCCTCTCAAATAATTAAATTAAAATATTTTTAAAGAAGTTTCAAAAGTAAGGAATATATTGTTATGATGATGAAGTACCTAAGGCTATTTTACATGGTATATATGCAAACATCTTTAAATTTTAATGTTTGCTATTAATTACGTGTGTGTGTGTGTGTGTGTGTGTGTGTGTGTGTGTGTACATCATGGTGTACATGTGGAGGTCAGAAGACAATCTTGGATGTCTGTCTTCACCTTCCTCCTTGTTGAGGGAGGCAGGATCTCTTGTTGCACACTGCTGGCCTGCAAGCTTCCAGGAAATTCTCCTGACTGACGCTCATCTTGCAGTGGATTTCAGTGTCTGGCTTTTTACATGGCTGCTAGGGATCTGAACTCGGTTCCTTCTGCTTTTGTGGTAAGCACTTTATCTACTGAATCATCTTCAGTCCTAATCATGGTTCTCTTCAATGGATGGCAGACAAGACTGGTTTCCTGTGTTGGTAATACGAAAATATGCAGCATTTTGAGGAATCCTGAGTGGAAAAGAATTATGAGTAAATAATAGAACAGTTGGCATATGTGGATGGCAAAAACTGTGAACGTGGTGTGTGTAAGACTGACATTTGTGCAAACACTGAGATATATATTCTACAAAAACAGTCTTACAGAGGAGAAATACCAGAATTCTGTGGATCCATAAAGATGCTCACGAGAATGACAGAGCAAGGCTCTGCAGGAGGAGGAGGAGGAGCTTGTGGAAGCATGAGAGAAGCCTGGCAGCTCTCAGAGCCCAGGAGGGACAGGAGTCTTTCTTGAGAAGCGACCTCTGGGTCCCTGTCTGCTCTGCACCTACCGCACACCTCATCTCCACGAGCCAGCAGCTCACTAGACCTTTGCCAGGTATGTCTAACCCCCAGCTAAACTCCATGACAAAAGACCCAGGTCTTAAGACACCACCTCCTCCTGTACTCAAGAAGGAAATGGCAATGATGATGAAGCTGCAGAATCTTACCATTCACCTTGCCTCTATGCTACATCCTGGTTTTCACAGTAGGGTTTAATGGAAGGTCACCTTTGACCTTAAGTGGCTGGTGGCAGCTACGAAAATGGGGAGGAGCATAAAGATGTCAGAGGCACAGTCTCACAGATCCCCCTTGTGCTGGGAGGCCCTAGAGTTCTTCTCTAGAACATCCTGTTTGATGTGTCCCAGCTCCTTTAGAAGCAGATGATGAGACATCCCTTCCACTGTCAGGGTTATTGGGTTCTGTCTGATGAACTCCCTTGGAACTTAGGGCTTTGACTCTCAAGGCATCCTCTGCTTTGGTTCCTGCTTTTAGACAGGCAGGTGTTACCCACACTTGTCATAGGAGAGAGCTGAGATCCAGAAAGGTTAACTGAGGAGAGGAGGTGCCATTCTTTCACCTCAGTGACTTCTCACTGAGCTGCGGTGTTTTGTCCACGTTGGCCTTAACCAAAGGCCATCAGTCCCTTTCTCGACGGACAGAGGCAGCATTCCACAACTCTAACAAATGCCCGAGGTGGAGGTTGCTGTCAAGGGGTAGATAGACACACTGCATGCTTTAGGCTCCTAAGTGGGGTTGAGGATCCATCATGGCAAAGCCAGGAAGCAAAAGAAAGATGATACCAAGGTCCCACAAACCCCTTCAACGTCATGCAGTCACTAGACCCCACCGCTTAAAGTTTCTCTTTCCTGTTGACAGAACCAGTCTAGGGAAAGCCCTTAGCATGGGCACCTCTGAACTGAGGGTGGCCTGCATGCGGCACTCTCAGAACTAAGGCCATCCTGCATGCATCACTCTCAGAACTGAGGACATCTTGCATGCGGCACTCTCAGAACTGAGGACATCCTGCATGGGACACTCTCAGAACTGAGTGCAGCCTGCATGCGGCACTCTCAGAACTGAGGGAAGTCTGCATGCGGCATTGCTGCATGTCGTAGCCACATCTGCGCTGTAACCAGAGGAGCTCCTGCTAATGCAGCGTCTCTCTAGGAGCAGCTGAGGTCACTGAAGGCTACTGGGAAATATCAACTAAACTGCCATTTATGAACTTCATCTTTTATGCTTTTACTTGTATAATCGATATACTTGTCAATCTTTTTTAAATGCTCAGATGCTGGTGTGGGTTACCTGCTCAGCTCCTTATGGTCTTTGCCTGCATGCCTCATGGTGCCTTCTGGACAAGTTCCCTAGGAACCCAGGCCTTAACCTAAACTCTCGTCTTGAGCATTCCCTTCCCCCTTTCAGCCTGGCCTTGATCACAGTCCTATCAGTATTTCACGTGTCCTATATTATTTTACTTATTTATTCTTTTAAAGCTGTCTTCCCCCTCTAGAATGTAAACTACATTAAGGGGAGGAGTTTTTAATCACTTTATTTAGCACTGTATTGTATGTATGTATATATGATATATATACATATTCTACATACGCACGTGATCTTTCCATGGTAAGTGTGATGAAGAGAAACCAAGCCAAAGAGAGCTTTCTCTTAAGGCCTCCAGTCCTATCAAAGTAGCTTCTAAAGCCTCTATCTCCAACTAAGCCTCATGGGTGTGTGTTAGTCAGTGTTCTGTAACTGTGGAGGAAATGCCTGAGATAATTTAAGAGGAAAAAATGTTTTTTAAAATATTTTATTTATTCATTTTCAAGGAGAGAGAGAGAGAGAGAGAGAGAGAGAGAGAGAGAGAGTGCACTAGGGCCACCACCTTGTGGGTCTGGCTTATGCGGGACCTGGGAAATTGAACCTGGAGCCTTAGGCACTGGAGGCAAGTGCCTTAACTGCTGAGCCATCTCTCCAGCCCGAAAAAAAAATGTTTGTTTGGTCTGGGGAGATGGTACAGCTGTTAAAGATGCTTGCCTGCAAAGTTTGCCAGCCTGGGTTCAATTCCCCAGTAAAAACATGTGCACAAAGTGGCACAAGTTTCTGTAGTTTGTTTGCACTTGCAAGATGCTTGGCACACCCAGACTTACACGCACGCTAGCGCGGGCACACACACACACACACACACACACACACACACACACACACACACACACATATTCTCTCTCTCTCTCTAAAAAAAGATTTTTTTTGGACAATATGAAGAGTGGTTCAGAAGCTTCAGTCTATGGTGTAGAGCTATGGTTCTATAAGCCAAGAAACAGAGAAGGGGGGTTGAGTACCAATATCCCCTTCAAGGGCATGTATCTGATGATGTCACATCCTAAGTCACCTACTAGGCCCAACTTCCCAAAGGTTCCACACCTTCCAATAGCACCACAGGCTGGAGACCATGTGTTTATCACTGAAGCCTTTCTGGACTGTTCCACATCCAGCCTGTAGCAAAGAGTTAAGGTTTCCACACATGAATTTGAGAGCCGCGCAGTTCTGTTCAAGCAGTAGGTTGAATGTTAGGGATCATCGGCCCAACCCACTCATACAGATGAGGAAACTGTGGCTCTGCAGCTGAGGTAGCATCTTCCTGAGAGAGTCTCATGTCAGAAAAACCATTCACACCTTGGGATTGAGAGAGAGCAATGGGACTTCCCAGGCCAGGCTCCAGGCAAAAAGCACACACCTAGATCACCTCAATCCTCTGCCCTGCTAGGTCTCTCAAACTTCTGGATCAAGTTTGGTGGTCTGGAAAATGGGCACCATCGCCCATTGCAACGTTAGATAAAAGTTGAGTACTAACAATATGCGTGGGATTGGCTCCAGGGTGGCACGAGCTCCAAGGAAAGATAAATTAATTCCAGCACTTGGGAAGCAGAGGTAAGAGGATTGCTGCAAGTTCAGGGCCAGCCTAGGACTACAGAGTGAGTTCCCTATCAACCAGGCTAGAGTGAAACCCTACCTTTAAAAAAACGGGGAAGAGGCTGGAAGGATTGCTCAGTGGTTAAGGTGCTTGCCTGCAAAGCTTAAGGACCTAAGTTTGATTCCCTAGTACCAAGTAAAGCTGGATGCACACGACAATGCATGCAGTAGAGTTCATTTGCAGTGGCTGGAGCCCTGGCACACCCATTCGCTCTCTCTTTCTCTCTCTCTCTCTCCCTCCCTCCCTCCATCCCTCTCTCTGCCTGCAAATAAATAAATACAAAGGTTTTTAAAGAAGAAAAAGAAGAGCTAAATTCAAGCAAGTTGGAGAAGTCACCCAGGAAATTGTGGGCATGGGGTCAGACCTAGAAGAAGTGTGAGACTTGGACATGCCGAGGGGAGGAAGGCATGGTGGGTGGTAATAAGGGGTCCAGGTGGTGACAGTGCATTATGAGCAAAAGGGTGAACTAGGATCAACCCAGATATGGGGTGAGGGGCCAGAAAGGATGGCTGAAAACGCCCTGGCAAAAGCCTCTTTGCTCGGATGAATTTCTCTGTTTGCCTCTGTCTTCTCCCCTGGACTGACGTAGGTGGAAAAGCCCAGAGCCTCTGAGTTTGCAGGACTCATCCCAAGAACATTGGTGAACAGCAGACTTTTTGTTTTCCTGACAGAGCAAGCAGCTCCTTGAATTGTCTTACTGCCCATCTTCCCAGGCCTCCTCCTGTCAGTAGCCAGTTCTGAGTGTGGGGGGGGACAGTGGAAGAACCCCACTTACTGGGTCCAAACTTCTTGGGCTCTGAGGTCTAATGCAAAGGGTATGGGCAGAAGGGAAGGGGGTTTGGCTAGCAGGTCCTTCCTTCTTGGATCTGAGAAGTGGGCAGGTCCTAGGCTGCTGCAATGAACATTCATATTGTGCAAAAGGCCGACTCAGCCCTCCTTCCTGCCAAGGGCAGCAAGCTATGTCCTCAGTGGTTTGGGTATGTGGACTCACAGGAAAGGAAAGTCTGCCTGCAGCGCAGGCCTGAGCCTGTGCAGACCCACCGGAGCCAGGCAGCTTCTGTTCTCCTGGGCAGCACCAGGCCCCTTGGATCTTAGGACCCCAGCTTCAGGCCTCAGGCCCATGGAGCGCTTTGTTCTCCATTGAACAGGACTCAGTGACAGTGGTGATCCGAGCCTGGGCTGAGTTGAGGCAGGGGGAGCTGTGGGATGACAGTTACAACTTCAGGCAAAAGCCCAAGGGTGCTGTCCCCACCCACCCCCCTCACTACCCACTTGGCCACATCACACATTCTCAGCAGGCTGCTGAGGTCACACTCAGGTGACACTAGTTAAAGAGGACAGTACGTCCTTGCAGGATTCTGATGTGAGGCAGTTACTCTGACTTTGCCCTTATTCCGCTTTGGAACAAGATGAGTGTGGGAATCCTGGATTTCTAACGTGCAGATCACCCCACCATATTATTGAAGTTGTTTTGAATAGCTACTTGTCCCTTGGACTTCCTCTTTGGTCACACGAATCCCACCCACCCCTCCAGCTCATCTGTCTAAAAAGCACTCTGACTTCATCCATGTCTTGTAGGCAGAGACCCCAAGGCTCAAATGCATGGCCCACCTGACACCCAGTTGGGTGCCACTGGGTGAGATTCTCCCATGACCCCTGAGAAAGACGCATGAGGGTACTCATTCCCTGAGTTTTCTGGATCCCTGAGTACCTAAAGCAGCTCAGTTGTCAAGAGGAAAAGAAAGGGCTGGAAAAATGCAGACGAGAGGCACAAATGGAACCCGGGAAGACTGAAGCATTTACTCCATGCTCAGTTTGAATCAAAGCTCAAGCTGCATCCCAAGGAGCAGCCCTGGGCCCAGCCCCCCACAGAACAAATCAAGGGACCCCCCTTCGCTGCCGGTGGCATTAAAGGGTATGAGCAGCCGGGTCTGCTTAGGAGCTCCTTGTAAGTGAGACTCAGGAGTCCACATTTAATTAGAATTCCTGCTTAGGATGAAGGCTTGTGGCTGCAAGCCCAGGCCTTGAGCCACTGGTCATGGCCCATAAAGGCCACACATGAGTCACAGAGCGCAGGTGGGCCTGCCTCCCTTGCGACAGGAGTCTCAGAAGTCTTTGTGATCCCGTCCTGCAGCCTTGCATTCCCCATTGCTCCACCAAAAGCCCCTCTCCACAGGCCACTTGTGCAGTGACACCTGACTAGGCCCTGGGAGGGGACCATCTCTGTCCATCCCTTCCTTCCGAGAGGCCAGAGTAGCCCCATCCCATCTTTGATCCCGGATGCAGGGACTCCCATTCAATCTTCCCCGTGTCCATCAGGGCTGTGGAGTTGAGGAAATCTATCTGCCTACAAAGCCAGTAGTTTGGAAAGATTTATATCAAACAACAAAATGTTTTAACTGTGAAATGCACTTGAAACTGCATACCAGGTTCTTTTAAACTATGGAGTCAACAGTGGGGAGCAGCTGCTGTGCTCCATAGTGCTCACCGCAGGCCCAGCAGAAAGCAAGAATGGCAGAGCAGGAAAAGCTGAGGTTTCACCAGCTCCGGCATCTCAGAGGTCAGGTCAAGTGGAAAAGCCCTGGCCTGCCTGCAAAATTGTGTATGTGACCCTGAAGCCACTAAATAGTCACCGGATTGTAGACATCAAAGAAGTTTTCTCATATCCACCTCTTACGCCTCCTGGTACCGTATTTCCCTAGGAAAGTTGCCCTCTTCATCATGGTCCATTATTTATACTTTAGTGTGAATGAAGCATATAAGACCAGATTTGTTTAGAGATGCTTGGGAGGAAGGAGTGTAGAGTAGGAAGGTTCCGAAGAAGGAAAGATGGGGACTGGGGAAATAGCTTACTGGTAGAGCATTTGTCTAGGATGCTTAAGATCCTAGGTTCAATCCCCAGTGCTGGAAGGAAAGATGGAAGCTGAGCAGAAACCAGTGTCTGGCCTGAGACAAAGGCAAATTAAGTCCTTGGTTGTTGGGATCAGATGGCCAGGGTGTGTCCTACAGTTATCCCTTACTAGCCACGAATTTAGCTGTGTGTCTCCCCTCTGTAAAAGGACTGACAGAGTGGGGCAGCCATGCAGAGTGTGGAGGAGTTCTGCTGACGCAGTATGTGGTCTTCCTCCCATAAGGCAGTGTTTGAGAAAAGAATCCTCGCTCACAGCAAGCACCTCTCTGCTCCTCCACCAAGACTCCCAGCAACCTCTGGAGAACCAACCCCGACTCCATGGTCCTGAACCCTTTGTTGCTGGGCCTGCAGAAGCCGCTGTACGTGATTACCAACGTTTCTGTCTTGCATGCAGATGAGGTGGCCTGCTAAGAAATCAATCCCCAAGCGCTAATCCCCCTCTCTTTGCCCTTCAAATCTATTGTGCACTGCACCTAATTAACTAATAGCTGAGATTTGGGGCCTCTGTGTCCTGGGAGACTCCTCTCCAAGCCCCTCCCCCAGGACTGAATCGCAGGGTAGGTTTGCCTGGTCAAGAAAGAGTCAAGAAATTCGAATGTGGGAACAGGGGTCACTATGCTAATGGATGGGTACTAAATAAATACATTCAATTTAATTAGCTAAAACAATCCATCACTCCTCAATCTTCATGTCTCCCTATCAGGCCTAATCTTATTGCTGCTATTAGAGAAAGGTCAATAAATCCTATTGTTACTCTAGAAAGGAGGGTTTTAATTCATTCCATCTCTCCACTTACATAGTCTCCGGATTTTCAAACTCTTCAAAATCTAACTCATTCACTTCTTATTCACTCATTCCGTAAAATCACTTAGTGAGCACATGCTGTACCGTTGCACAGAGGAAGGCAAGAGGGCTATGGTCTCCCAAAGGAAGGTATTCTCTGGGGACACACAGCAGCAGCCAGTAAGAAAAGACAAGTTCTGGTTCTGTTTATTTTTTTTCTGTTTATTTTTAAGCTTGCCTCTGTTGATTTCTGTTTGTGTTTCCTTTATGGTGACTAATATCCAATTGCAGAAGTACATGGGTATTATTTTTAAATGAATAAATATCAAAATATTAGAACTTCAGGATATAGAGGCAGGAGGGTCATAGCAAGATCTTGTCTCAAAAGTAAACTTATTCATAGTATGACTGATAAAAAGTTCAGAGACTGGCACATCTGTGAGGAGAATTGTCTAGAGAACCTTTGCAAATGGCATTGCCCATGACCCTGCCAGGAACTATCAGACTCTCCAGAAGAGAGAGAAACCACTTAAAATGCTAAAAAGCTTCAGGTAGTCACCCTAATGCCTGGTGGGAATTGGCCACTCTGACTTCCACGCGTTCTCAGAGCCTCTGCCAGCACTTAGGGTCTACATACATAATTCAGAACTTGTCACACCTGTCTACATTATCTGGCATTTCAGAGTTGACTGAAATGCTGATTATATCGGAGATGCTTAGGGACCAATTTTATTTCTTCCTCCTGAGCATCTAAGCTAGACCCAGACAAGTGCTTCCAAACCTGGGCTGATTTAAGGCCTAGCTTCTTAAACTGTGGTCATATGAATGTGGGGGTTGAGGAAATTTTCGCAGCACTAAAAGGTTTCTGGACCTACGATGACCAAAAATTCAAAACCAAATACACAATGTGTTGTAGTCAGCTACATGCCTCTGGGATGAATCTCCAAACCAGGCACGATTTGGGGAGGAAAGTATTTATTGAAGTAATAGACCCAGGGGAAGTTAAGGGAAAAGGTTGGCCCCCTTTCACAGATCCAAGCAGAGACAGAAACAGAAGCCCACCACCAGCACCTCAAGCAAGCAAGCACACTCTAAAACTAGCAAAACAAGAGGAACTCCAGGCTTGAGCTCAGACTTCTTTTTGCATATGTTTAGCTAGAATTCCAGACCCACCCCAGAAACACCTTAGGGCTGAACCCTAGGATCTGGCCAAGGTGACACACCTCCTCCAGCCAGAACTGGCTGGAGACAATTAACAATTTAATAAACACAATTATATTAAATTCTATTGGGGACGTTTATGTAAAACTATCACACAATGGGTCCAGTAGTTCTGGCAGCACTTACTGGTGTTGCATCTCAAGATGTAACTTCCACCTTGGCTCACACGGTTTATATTGCCCACCCAACAAATGCTTCTAGAAACATCTCAGCTCAGATTTCAGACTATTGTATGTTATGAACTGTAGCACCATACATACAAAGTTTTCTTCTCTTATAGAAATATAATGGTTTAACAATGGAACACAAAGACTTTCAATATTTTCCCACAGCATGTAAATATCAGATTAGTGTATCCTCAGATTGTATTGTGTTAGAAAATTTGATTCTAAAACTTGCGATTCAAGGCTGGAGAGATGGCTCAGCAGTTAAAGTGCTTGCCTGCAAAGCCTAAAGACCCTGGTTCAATTTCCCAGTACCCATGTAAA
>PVHP010038096.1:0-17055 GCA_004024765.1 Zapus hudsonius | reverse complement strand
TTAAAATGGCTATAAAGTTAAAGAATTAAAATCATAGACAAAAAGATAGTAAGGTATAGTGGGAGACTTTATTGTTTAAGGGAACATGGGGAGTTACATAGTTCTCCAGTCACCAGTGTGGGGAGAACACATGTCAGAGAGTTTAACAGAACTTATATTGTTTAGCTAAATAAGCAGAAACAGAAAAGATAACAGGGAGCTCCCATCATGAGAAGGAAAGGTTCATGAGGGAAGAAGTCTGGAGCCTGCCCCCACCCCAGGCTGGGGTGGGGAGAAGGCCTTACCTTCCTGGAAATTCAGAGATCCTTCTGCAGCCGAGGCTGGCTTCCTCTAGGGAAGTCAATTTAAGTTTTTTCCGGGTGAGTCAGAGAGACAGCTGATTGGTTCATATTTGAGCAATCAGTTCAGCACCTCAGCTGTAGCTCTAACTAGACACCTCCCACTCAAGGGTAGGGGTGGTCTCTGCAGAAGCCTGACCCTGTCACACTTTGAATTTCTGTCAGAGAAAAGTATGGATCTACAATATATCTAACAGAACTAGAACAAACCTGCCTCGTGTCTGCACTTAACCTATAACATTAAACATTAAAATCCTTGTGGTACACACTGCATTGAAACCAACACTTTGCTGAATAACTTCTACCCCATGAAGCCCTGCTTTTCACCATCTGATTTCCAGGTGCATATATATATTAATGGGACAGATGAGACATAGAGGTATTTGGAGGTAAGTGATGAATCACTCATCCTGGGTCCTCTGCCACCCACTGAGATGGAGCGGTGCCTGATGCAATAATGAGAAACTGGGAAAGATATAGGAGAGGACAACTACCTGACATTCAATCACAGCTCTGTTTTTGTAAATACTAACCTCAAAGCTTGCTTGGCTTCACAAGAAATAATCCTTCAATCCTGTAACAGGCAGGGAAGAAGTGAGAAGTCATGTGTTCAGTGCAATTCCCTCCTTTTCTTCCTCCTCTTTCTTTACCTCATCTTCATAGATAAAAAACTACAAAAAAAAAAAGATACAACAGAAGAAAAACAGTCCAAGATCACTCTTTCCCCTTTGTGTTTCCTATGTAATTCAGATACATTTAGTAGCTGTGTGTTTTGCATTTTTAGATTAAACCATGAAGAAAGATTGATTCATTCATTTGTTCATTCTTCAATTGATCAGTGTCTCTTAGGTTTCAGTGTTTGTATGCACAGTATGTGAGATATCTGTGGTGAATAAGATAGATAAAATTTCTGTGGTCATGGCCAAGATCTCAAGATTCTCTTAAGAAAAAAGCAGAGGGGAATTTAGCTCAGTGATAGGAGTGCTTGCCTAGCAAGGTAACAGTCCTGGATTTGGTCCACAGCACTGGAAGAGAAGAAAAGAGAAAAAATTTTAAAAGTCAATATTTAATTACAGTGATAGGTATGATAGAGAAGATTCCAGGAATCTAACCTCAAGAGTCTGTTAAGACCTCCTTGAGGAACTGTCTTTTAAATGACTGGTAAGTGACAGAGGTTCAAATACAGAGCCTCAGAGACCAGTATGTGTATTATTCAGAATTACATGTGAATGCCATCAAAATCTAGAGTGAGATTTAAAAACTGACCAGTGTGGGGGGGGGGAGTGCACATCTGAGCGGGGAAGGACTTCTTCCCAGAAGGGCCACCAAATGTTCCAAGGGTTGTGACACTTGGTTAGGACAAGAAAGAAAGAGGACTAAGATCAAACACAATATAATTTAGGCAGGGAGGAGGGGACAAAAGCTAGGAGAATGTGTGGCGATTGCCCTGCTGCCATTGCAGAAGAGACTGTGTGTGATTGTGGATTAGCAAGGGGAGAGGATCAGGATGCAAGCTGAGAAGGGAGAGAAGAGGGAGAGAGAGAGAGAAGAGGGGCTTGTATAGAAAGAAAGCAGATGAGGAGCTGATAACAGTCAGAGAAATATGAACCTTACTTCAGGAAAAGAGGGCTTAGAGAGAGAGAGAGCAAAGGAATGGAACCCGCCCTTGGAGGGTAGTGACTTACACAGGCACAGTGGGAGAGGGCTATAGGCCAATGCTCAGGGAAGAAGACAGACTGACTAGATCCTCCATTGACTTTGCTAGCCCTTTGGGGAAGTGAACTCTTTGAAGACTGAAGACTTTAGTTTTGACCAATTTGGACTTGGAAGGGGAGGGCTTTGAGACTCTAACAATAAGAAATGATTAAAACTTAAGGATTTGGGTTTGAAGGTGCTTGTCTTTGACCCCAGCTGGGGGGTGGGGAGGGATAAGTATGAGGATTGCCACCAGTTTGAGACTAGCCTGGGGATTTAGAGTGAGTCTTACAACAGCCTGGGATAGAGTGAGACTCTACTTCAAAAAAAGGAAGGGAGGGAGGGAGGGAGGGAGGGAGGGAGGGAGAGAGAGAAAGAAAGAAATGGAAAAAAAAAACTTAAGATAGTGAAGCATGAATTTAGAAAACCTTCCAGAAGAAGAAAACTCCAAATGGGACTGAACCTTTGAAGTTCAGTGGAGGAGAAGGAGAGGGAGCAAAAGGAGGCATAGGTGAGAGGCATGGGCCACGGGCAGCAGGGTCCTGCAGGACAGGTGACAGGTCCATCTGTAAAGAGGATGCTGGTCTGCAGGTTGTCTGCCAGCCAGGGGCTGTTCTCCTACAGGCTGACCCCTACTGACACGGTGACCTGGTGTCCTGGATCTCTGTGGTCTGATTACATTTGACCAACTGGAAGCACTGGCAAGTGATCTAAGACTCAAGAACAGAAGGTAATCAAGGGAATTCCTCTCCGCATTTTCTCCTGCTTCACCACCGGCCTAGCAACTTGTCAAAGAAAGTAATCTGGTCCCGTGAGAGCAGAGAGCTCTGTCACTATCAGGAAAACTAACCCAGTCCTATGAGAGAGATGCCTCCTAATGACTAAATCACTTCTTAAGGGCAACATCACTTCTCATGACTATTCACTGGGAATTGAGGTCAAAGCAAACACATGAACTTGAGAGGATGTCTTTAAACCATAGAAGATCCAGAGAGATTTTTAGGGACTAGCAGAATAAAAAAGAAATATTTTGTATTTTGAGGGCTGAAATGATTCTCCGATGGCTAAAATTAGCTAACATGTTGAGCTCTGTAGGGAACTGTGTAGGCTAAGAGGTTTGTAGATATGAATATTAATTATCTCATTATGCTTCCAACATCCCCATTTCCTTTCCCACAAAGCAAACCCCACACATACCAATGGGACTAAAATATTGCCAGCTTCATCCCAGCTAAGCAAGACATGTTGGCTACAGATACTAAGTCGTTCAGAGCATTTCTATATGTTTGATGTGTGTTTTAGGTCTTGATGGAGGTAAAAATGGACTTTCTGGATTAGTTTATCCTAATTTTCAACCTTGTGTATTTCACAGAAGTCAAAATTATGCCCCTGATCCTGGTAATTGTCCAATGGCACTTCATCTGAGCACATTAACATTCTCTTTATTATTCAGCCATGTGCTCAGTCTCTACATAGCAATGCGGTGTTATTTCCCTCATAGTCTAAAGTCATGTATTGAAACATCAATTATATTCAAATTTCAATCAAATTACATTTTGTTCAATGATTTTTTAAATATATATTTATTGTCCATAATGAGTTACATTATTTAGTGGGCAAACAATGAGTTGTTATCCCCAATTCCCTGCTGCCCTCCCCTCCCCCGCTGGATATCCTCCTCCATGGGCCATCTGGATCAGTCCTAGTGACAGGGGATAGCCTAGTATTCAGCCAGGTTCTCCTGGCCCTAGTATGTTGTTACTGAGGGGTGCCATGCCTCTGGATAGTCTCCCCCACCACGGCTCTCACAATCTTTCTGCCCCCTCTTCTGCTCAGTTCCCTGAGTCGTGGTGGGTTAGTATTAAGGCTGCTTTAATGTTGTGAGCTTAGGGGTCTTTGTGTTGAAAATTGTTGGTTTCTGTCACCCTGGCTTATCCTGTGTTGATTGAATGGCTGTGGCTATGGGTCTCTTGTTCATCCCATCATTCTCTGCGGGATTCTGTATGGATCCTCCACGATATGGCTGTGGTGGCTCATCTCTTGCCAGGATCTCAGCTATCTGCCTATGGTCGAATGGTAGGATTAGATGGGCCCCAGCTCTCTCGCTGCATCCTGAAAAATACAAACACATTCTCCATCAGAAAGTGAGATCAGTCTAGATTAACAAATATACACAATTCTGGATTACCAAGATTCTATTTTTAGTAGCCTCCCCGTCAATCGCTCCCATAGTGCATCTTTTCTTGTGAGCCCAAGAGTACGAGATCCAGTCCAGTTCTAGTCAAAGGGCTCCCCCTCCCTAAGTGGAATAGTTGACCAAATTTGCAAGCTGTTGATTGTCTCCCCCAGGCCCAGGCTCCTCCATTGCACGAGTGCTCCTTTCTTGGTTTGCTGTTCTCTCCCACTAGGAGGTATGGTCAGCCTATTCATGGCCACAGACTGTGCTTCATGCCAGTGGTCTCTGTTTACTCCAGCTGTCCTTGATCAGCTTCTCCTGGCAGCTTGTGCAGTGCCTTCCAGCAATACATTAATTACCACCTGGGGGCTGGTTACCATTCTGAATGTAAATGGCCCATAGCCTGAGGTATTTTAGATTAAGCTATCCACTCAGTCTCCAGCAGGCAGAGTCCTACTGGAGGAGGTATGTCACAGGATGGATGTTTGAGTCCAGCCCTAAGGTATGTTCAAGCAGATCATGTTTGCTAGTGATTGATATGGTGGCTCTCTGCTGTGGATGTATGAGGAAGTGAGCCAGCTTCCCTTTCCTTGATGAAGCTTCCCCTATAAAGTGTAAGCCTGAAATGAACACTTTTCTCTCATAAACTGCTTCTGGTTGGGTGTTTTGTCCCAGCAATGAGAAGGTAACTGCTACAATAATCCCCCTGTAAAAAGAAATGTGACTAAGGTTGAAGTTAAGCAGGTTTCTAAGAAAGACAATGCATATCTTATATCTACTTCATCACACATAAATTTTATATTCTTAGAAACTGAAGTTATAAATGTTCTCTAATTTTATTAAACTTGTTCATATTTGCTAACAGAGAATAAAGAAGATAAATCATTTTTGTGTATGTGTGCATGTATCAAGTGCGTGTGGTATACTGGGTGTGGTGTGCACATGTGTATGATTGTCTGGCGTGTGCGTGCATGCGTGCATGCGTGTGTGTGTGTGTGTGTGTGTGTGTGTGTGTGTGTATGCAGGGGCCAGAAGAAAACTCCAGGTGCCCTCTGTATTGCTCATCCACGGACATCCTTGAGACAGTCATTCCCTCAACTTGGAGCTGCTACAGTTGCTGTAGTTCCAGGAGGGAACCCAGAAATTCTCCAGTCTCTAGCCTCTGCAGACTGGAGTTACACGCTGGTCATGCCTGGCTCTTTATGTGGGTTCTGGAAAGTAGAACCTGGGTGGTGCCAGGCCTCCTAGGCCTTCTCATGTAAGCAGGTTTAACAATGTGTTATTTGCACTGGTGTGGCAAAGACATTGTGTATTAATTAATCCATGCATCGCTTTCTCTTGTGGGCACAGATCCACTAAAGGGCCATCCCAAGCCTCCCATATAACTGGTAAGGAAAGATAAGCAACTGAGTCCTGAACAATAAGTATGTGGAACTTTTAGTTGTGGACTGCACTTTGTCCTTCCCGTGATAATTTTAGGTCATGGATAGCGTTAGAGATCACTGGCTCTATTTTGGAAAAATAACTTGCCTCTGTCTGCTCTTATCTTAGCTGTTGCACACAGTCCCAAACACTCCTTCTCATATTCTCTTTCACCCTCCCCTCCTTACCCTTTCTTCATCTCTGCTGTTGTTCAAAGCAACTTTGTAAGCTATCATGGTAGCTGGCACAATGTCTGGACAAAGGAAAAGGGCAAGTTTAAAGTCTTTCCACTTCTGCTTTGTTCCTGTCTTTACCCACCTGATGTCATGTCCTCCCCCTCTCTCAGGCTACCACAGTGATCATCAGGTGCCTTTTGGTCATTCTCAGTTACCTCCACTACAGATCGTTCTTTTTTCCTGAAGAGAATTAAAATCAGTTTGATCATTTCTTTAAAGAAAGATTTTTTATTCAAAAATAACTCTATTGTTGTCAGTTGTTCTGTTTAATTAGGCTTTTCTTATGTGAGTTCCAAACAGGACAATGAGGTACACTCATCAGCACTGTAACTTTAATATCCAATTATCTTTCACCTCTCTTTATTGGTGGAACTCTAATGTGATGGACTGAGATGAGAATTTGTGGTATTTAATCATAGTACAATCCCTAAATTTTAGCTAAATATATGATCTGCAGGCTGCATTGTTTTGCTTCATTGCTTCCTACACATTTATTTACCCTAATGATGGTCTACAAACTAGTGTTTCTCAAACTTTAGTGTGCATCAGAATTTTCTAAAGGGATTATTAAAACCTATATTCCTGGGTGCCTCCTCCACAGATTTCAACCCAGTAGTTCTGGGGCATGCCACAGTACTTTGTATATTTTGGGGTTTGAATATAAAAGGCTCCCACCACCACCACCACAGGTTCATGTGTTTAGTCATTGAGGCCCCTTTGGGAAGGTTATAGGACCCTTGAGATGTGGGACCTAGCTGGAGGAACTCCATCAAGGCTATAGGATTCTTGAGGTGTGGGACCTAGCTGGAGGAAATTCATCCACTGGAGCAGGCCTCTCAGGGTTACACCCACTTTTGGTTCACACCCCAAATGTTCTTCTTCCTGGTCTGACCTCCACAGGAGGAGTGCTTCTGCCATCATAAATGACTCCCCACCATAATAGGCTATACCCTCTGAAACCAAGAACCAAAATAAATCTTCTTCCCTTAAATTGCTTTTGTTGGTTACTCTGTAAAAAGTAAGATAACTACTAATACAACTGTTGTAGCTAACTTCTCTCATTGCTGCACAGAAAGAACCCAAACAAAAGCTACTTCTGGAGGGATGGGTTTATTTAGGCTTCTGGACTTGAGGGGAAGCTCTATGATGGCAGGAAAAATGATCCAGAAGCAGAGATTGGACATCACAGCACTGCAATCAGGGGCAGGAAGGTATACCAAACACTGACAAGGAGAAGCTGACTTTAACCCCCACAAGCCCCCCACAGCAACAAAGCTCCAACAAGGTTCCAAAATTGCCATCAGCTGAGGACCTACAACAAGGTTCCAATACCAAAACTGCCATCAGCTTGGGATCAAGCACACATTACGTTCATAGTGGACACCTAAATCAAACCACTACAACAATATTCCTTTTAAAAGCTCCAGGATGTACTGATACTGTTGATCTGATATTCATACATAATTCAGTGAGTACGAATAATTATGGAAAATGATCAGTTATTGGTTTGTTTCATAGCACCAGGCTATGTTTCAAGGCTCCTTAGTCAGTTTTCTCTGCACTGCACTGTGCTGGCATCTCAAATCCTCTCTGCTGCTTCTAATTTCTTAAATTTATCAACACTTTCTTGATACTTATAACATCCCTGATATTATCAAGCCACATATTAATAAAAATTCAATTCTAACCACCTTCATCAACTTTGTGGTCAAGAATCAAAGTTTGACTGAACAAATAAATTCCAAGTGTTGTGACCAAAGTATTAATACAACTATGTAAAGAAGTAGTAGATGGGACTTGTGTGTGTGTGTGAGTGTGTGTGTGTGTGTGTGTGTGTGTGTGTGTGTGTAACGGAATCAGTTGTGGAAGAGACAGAGAAGGCTACAAAACAATTGGTGTCTATATCATATATTATGCTTTTGAAGATAAAGCCAACATTGGAAAAAACTTCTTAAAGATAAGGGCAACAAGGAATGGTATAAAATCACGATCATACCTTATTCAAATGTATTACTTTTGAATAATTTGTAATCATTAAATTCTCTCATAGTTCATCTAAAGTGTGATTTACTGGATACACAATACATATTTCTAATACTTATTTCCTATAAAACAATTAGAAAAAATACATTCTTTCTTATACCTCAATACTTCTGTCTTTTGACCATTCAGAAATATGTTTTTGTTATTAATGTTTACCAAAATCACAGGTCAAATGACCTGGAACAAGGATAAGTTTCATTGTCAAGAGTGGGTGAACAAAGCGCTCTTGAATAACATAAAGTTCCATATATAATTGGACATATCACTGTTATGCTATTCTATGGTTTAAACATCTTTTGAATGATCTGTACATTATGACCATTAGACTCGAGAAAGAATACAGGAGAACCGGCTGAAGTCTGGGCTATCCATGGTCCCCTACTACAAACATTGATACAGATGGCCCACAGAGGAGGATATCCAGCTGACTGCGGATAGGGAAGGGGGGCAATGAGGAATTGGGGATAACAACTCATTGTTGGCCCACTAAACAATGTAACTCATTATGGACAATAAAAAAGAAAAAAAAAAAAACAGAAGATGAACCACCCCTGGCCTATCATATAGGGCCCAAAGGAAACCTATGAGAAAGTGGCAAGATGAAAAAGAGACCTATCATCACAGCAAGTCAGATAACCCATGAAAGGTCAGTAGAGACAGACGTCAATGATACCCAACACAGCCCAAAGCAGAAGGCCGGAGACACTTAAGATCTCAACAATAAAGTAGTCTTAAAACTCACCCACCATGACTCAGGGAAATGAGCAGAAGAGGGGGTGAAAAGATTATAAGAGCCATGGTGGGAGAGAATATCTAGAGTCATTGCCCCCTCAGCAACAACAACACACAAAAGAGGGGAAAAAACTGGCTATTTCTTGTGCAATTCGTAACTCCCAACCCCGTGGACAGATACAGTTTGCCCACTGAGGAAGGCCCCCAGCGGGTTGGGGACAAGGAGGAGGGGAATGGGGATACCACCACAAGATTCGCTCATATATTGTATCTAAGTATTGAAAATAAAGATGTTTAAAAAAAAGAATACAGGAGAAGTTCCCAGTCCCAAGTATTACTGCTGCTCTATTTGGAGTGATTGAACCTGCCATTGGAGAAAGTTGCTGAGTGATGAAGCCAATGACTTAGGCCCATGTTTCCTGTGCCACACACAGCAGCAGGGCTTTTCTCCTGTTGTCTTCATTGGAAATTCAGGGCTTCTGGAAGAGATCAGATTGGAGGAACAAATCATACCAGAAGCTCTAGCCATGAGAAAATCTGGGAAAGATTTTATTTTGCTGTTTAACCTCCAGTAGTTGCAGCACAGAAACCCACAGAAGGAAGGGGTAGACTTGAATCACTGGACTCACCCAAAGCTAACTGTGATTTCATTTTGGAAAGACAGGAGTGAACTTGCAGACAGACGAAGGGAACTCTTCCCCACTCCACAGTGGGTATTAACAAAGGGCAGGTTCATTTATCTGTTACTTTAGAGAAGATCATACATAGAAAATGCATACAGAACCACTTGGACTGAAGGAAATACATTTTTATTTCTTTCGAGTAAAATTATTTGTCTAAAAGTTATAAATGACCTTTAAAGATATTAGCACAAATATATGCTCTATTTCCTGAAAACTCATACCCTTCCACCATTGCCTTTTCAATGTTTAACCAAATTTCTTTTTTTTTTTTACAAAATTTGAAACTAATTCTGATATGTTTAGACTAAAATCATTATTTTTTGTTTGACAATATAGATACATTCCATAATTAGACTTAATATAATTGTCATGGTTTTATCCAGGTGTCCCCCACAAAATTAAATGTGTTCTCAGTGATCTATCCTCAGCTGATGGCAGTTCAGGAATTAGAACCTTGCTAGATCTGTGTTGTCTGTTGGGGGCAAGCTAATGGGGTTACAAGCCATTACAAGTTACTTCCCTTTGCCAGTATTTAGCACACCTTCCTGCCGCTGTTTGCAGTGCTGTGTCGAAGGTGATGTCCACCCTTCTGCTCATGCCATCGTTTTCCCTGCCAGGAGGGAATCTCCCCTCAAGTCCTTAAGCCAAATAAACCCATTCCTCCATAAGCCACTTTTGTTTGGGTTCTTTCTGCATAGCAACTACAAATCTGACTGCAACAGTAGTGTTCTGACATGTCCTCTGCATTTTGAATACTAATAACAATATGTATTTTTTGTTCCCTGTTTCTTGATTTACACCAATTATAATTTCTTCTCATAATATACTGCCATAATGTAGAGACATTTGGGCAAGCGCAAGATGAAATAATTTCATAACTACTCATAAACTCATTAATGCCCACCCTGGACTATTTAGAACAAAAATTCTGGGAAAGGACATATTTGAGAAGTTTTAATTCAGGACCAAAACATACTGCATGAATAATTTCTCTGAAGATTTGAAAAAAAACCCTCAAAGAAAAGTACAATTTTCTTAATATAAATCTTAGTTTAAAAAAATTTTAAATACTGGCTTCTCACAATCTAATCGACTCTGAATAATAATTTCTTAAATAAAGCCTATGGATTTCACTAACTCGTATGCTCATCCAGAAAAGTGAAAAGTTGAACCTTTATCAAAAGATAAGCTGCCCGGGAAAGGGAGCCTGTGATTGAGCTGAAAGTCAGATGTTACTAATGAGAGTGGGCCACAGCTGTAACACATGAATCATTGTAAGGAGTTGAAAGTCGCACTGTTCAGTGCACAAAACTATTAGTTTAATTCAGCCTCCGCTAAGTGGTAGAGAGCTGGCAAAAACCCAGCTGGATGAAGGGATGTAGTTACAGTGATAAATGGGATTTTTTCTTTTATAAGACACAGGCAACTAATGCTCCTTCCACAAGGACAGACTGATGATACTGAATCCAAAGTTTAAAGAAATATGAACGGCAGTGTTTAGAATAAAACTTTGCAGCCAATTATTACTCTCTTCAAAAGAGAGCCTCTAACAGCCACATAAGGAAACAACAACAACAAAAAAAACCCTGTCGTGATTATATGTTAAAACCATGGAAAATATTGGTTACATATCCCCACCCTCAATATTATCATCTTACACATATATATGTACATATATTCCAGAATTATTGTTATTTCAGACTGGTAGATCTCCAAATAACCTCCAATAGAATTTTTACATATCTTTCTTCTCTATAGTTTCCATCTATTTCCTTAAGAAAAATATAAAGTAACAATTATTTTGCAGTTGCCTTCAGAAAAACAAGTTTTTAAATATTCCTAATTACAGGGGTGAAAGACCTCCAAATACGGTATTTTGTTAATTGGAACTATAATAAAACAATTGCAACATAGATTCACTTATAAAAATTACAGATTATAGCATGGTTTTTATTCACAATATATTATTTGAAACCTTTAAAAACCCTATCAAGTAGTTAGGAGGAATTTTTCCCATTTACAAAAGAGATTGTAAAAGGTCTAAAAAAAAATAAGCATCTTGTCCAAAAGACAAAGAAAATTTTCTAAAAGCTGGGCTCTGTGCCATCCATGCTTATGCTAAATAAATACTAAACCAAAAGCTATCTTCACCCTCTGCCTCAAAGCAAAAGCAAGCAAGCAAACAAACAGAAACCAAAAATATTTCAGTTTGCTTTAAAACTCTCATATGGAAAATGTTTGCTACCTGAAGTTGTTTATAAAAGAGAGAGTTCTCATCAGGATGACTGGGCCACATTTGAGGGAGGAAGAAAGAAGCCTTTCTTTGTGCTTTCCTCTACATTCAGGGAACCAAAGAATTTATCTTAGCAGAAAATTGGTGTATTAATTATTCTCCCCAAAGCAGTGCCTTCCATAGCAGAAACGGTGCCAAACAAGAGAAGACCTTAGGGCAGGCTGAAGGAAGTGCCTTAGGCTGGCCAGCCTCTTACATCCTCCTTCTACTTCTGACCAGCCTGGACTAATGTAGAACAGCCAAGGATATTTGTATCAAGTAATTACAGTATTATATTAAGTCAGCCTGAGCCTGACTTGAAAGATTAACCCCCAAATACTAAAGTAAACAGGGAATATTTAGAATGAATAGACAGCAATTTATATGAAGTTTTTATAACACATTTTATAACTATCCACAAAGGGATTGCTTAAAGAAAAGCACATGAGAGGTGAAATACTTTCATTGCAGTCATGATAATGCTGAGTTAAATAACCCAGGTGAGTAGTGAGTAGAATTGTAATTTTTGCTCTTACAACATATATGTGTTGTGTTATATGTGCAACCCTGTGCTCAATGCAGGCTTCACATGGGTTCTTCTCAAACAAAGCTGCTTCAAACCTGAAGAGAAGCTTCGTGTTACATCTTCAAAATCCATTTCTATCATGGCTAAAGGGCTTCATGTGAATAAAATGTATTTTCTGTTGACGGGTAGCACTATCAGAAAGCACTGTTTGTGTTAAGAAGGCAAATTAAATATTTATTCCAGGAAGAAGCTTATTTTATATTACTGTGCTTTGGAGTTGTGATTAATCAAAAAATGCAGATACTGTGAATTTATTATGTATAGTTTCTGAAAATAGTTATGTTCTGAACAAAATAAATAAACACAGACCAAATCTATTAATGATGACATTAAAAATGGAATTTAAAAGTACAGCAGAGGAGAGAAATTCATTACTTTCCCTTTAAAAAATAAAGGGATGCCTTTTTTGTTTGAATTTAACATGTGATCAATATTTTCAATTTGAGTCTGTCCAAAGTTGTACATTATGTCCATCTTACCATAGAAAGCCAGGAAATGAGCCCAGTGGTAAGCAACACGGATTGGGCTTGGATACAAAAACTAACAGAATTCATTCTATTTCAGCAATAGAAATGCATTATGAAGAAATGGTTCAGTGAATACAGTGCTGGCTGTGCAAGCCTGAGCACAGGAGTTCAGATCCCAAGAATCCACCTAAAAGCTGGACACTACAGCATTAGCATCTAAATCCCAGCAGGTTATCATGAGAAGGGAAGCCAGCCAGAAGCTCATAAACCAGCTTGCCTGGCAAATAGAACAGCTGATTACAAGAGACCGACCAGCCCTTCTGTGAGGAGAGAGGTGAGAACCAACACTCAAAGCTTGTTCTCTGACTTCCACATGTGCTCCAGGCATATGCACACGCATGAATAAACACACACACACACACACAGCACTAAAAACAGAGATGGGGCAGGTCAAAGCACACTTGCTCCACAAGTATGAGGACCTGAGCTTGATCACTCACACAAAAGGTGAAGTGTGGCCACAAACACCCATCATCCTAGTGCGGAGGGAGGGAGGCAGAGGCAAGAGCCTCACTGGGCTTATTGACCAGGGAGAGAATAAGTCTCAAGAAAGACAAGACCAACAGAGAGAACACCTAATGTGCTCCCCTGGCCTCCACATGCATAACAAAGAGGCCTGCACACACACATGCATAAAACACACACACACTCACACACACACACACTACATAAATCCGCAAACTCTGCTTTCATAAACCATTTCAAGGGGAGAACACTTTAAGATTAAAATTTACTTCCACCAAAGATTGACCATACTGAGCTCCATGATGGTAGCTCTGAGATGAAGTATTTGAGATCAACATGGCAAACCTAATAGAACTACCTAGAGTTGGACTGGACAAAAAAAAAAATAAATGTGTATGGTTAAAATTCCCAGCAGCTTATAAATTTAGGATGTGTCATAATCCAATTTTAAATGTTTGCTAGATTTAATTTTTCTTTCCAGAGTTTACTTGCTTACTTTTCGATAACTATTCTAATATACATCTTTCCATTATTACTTGCTTCTACCACTGTAACCTCCTAAAGACCCTGACTTCCTGTTATTATTTTGAGACTTTTTTGAGGATATTCTTATAATGCCTTGATGTTAAATTTTATTTTGTATAAAAAGTATGATTTGCTATATTACTTTATTAAACTTACTTTTTTCATTCCATTAGACTTCTTAAGTATTTTATAGGTTTTCTCCACCAAGACACATTTCACAATATTTCATATATGAAACTGACATGTGGAGTTTATTCAGCACAAATCTAAGTTTTCAGGATTTGTCAGTTGTGACAACCAGGCCGGTAAAATGAAATTCACTAGGACTCTGAAGGCCAACAGAGGAGGGAAATACAGAGAAAGGCATGGGGCGAGGGATCCTGAAGGAGCTTAGGAATGGAGATGGGCAAGGATGCTAGTGGAAGAGAAGCCTTTCTGCGGCTCTGGAGGGAGGCATCATGCTGTCTTGTCAGAGCTGAGATGTCCCCACACAGGCAGGTGGACAGTGAGTTGTCCATTGTCTCTCTGCTATTTATATTTCCACAGAGCCCATGAGCCCCCTGCAGGGAGGCCTGTGGCTTTTTGTCCACACCTATGACTCACAGTGACCTACTGCAATGGCCGCTGCACCAATGACATTCAATAATAGTATTGAATGAGGTTATTCCATTTGAACATTCATATTCCATCACCATATTTCCTTTAACCCCAAAAGTTCACATTGCTTCCTATTTTTTATTGTCATTCCCACACCCAGGATGACTATCGTCCATCTGCAGATGGTGCCTGGAAACACACACACACACACACACACACACACACACACACACCTCATCTAGTTCTTCTCCTTCCAAAAATAGCCTTGTCCAGCTCCCAGCCAAATAAAACAAGTAAAAAATAGAAAGTCATCTTAAAATACTGATAATGGAAGAGAAAAGGGACTCAGTTTTTCAAGTTACCAGTCCTTTGTATTACACAGATATGTATTTCGCATTGAAATTTTACCTTTTTCTTTGAATAGTGACTTTGAAATGGCCTAAATCCTTGGTTATGGAGAAGTCGGGTCTATTCCAAAGCTTTATAAATCAAGATTTTATTCTGTCTAGAAGTGATTAGTAGGAACTGGGGCTTCTAAACGGTAATTGATGTAACACTTTGTTTAAATGCCCTCTTTTTTTTTTTTTTTTTTTTTGCTATGTAGGTGGTAAATCTCTTAAAAGAGAAATAAATGTAAATACTTAGACATGATACTTTATAAACCTACAGAGGAATTCTGAGACAGAGTAATGTGCTTATTTTAATCCTAACTTTACTATAAGGTTTATTGTTGAAAATTCAATTCTACCGACCTTGTTAAAAAGCACTAATAAGAAGGCACTTGCTTAGAAGCCTGCTGGCAGGAGTTCAGTTCCCCACAACCCATGCAAAGCCAGACAGAAAGTGGCTCACACCTATGTGATCCCAATGTGCCTATGGCAACAGGAAAATGTGGAGGCTTTCAGGCCAGCCAGCCGGGCACCCATGCAGTGGCAAAGCATCAACAATGATGCTGTCTCAAAAAGAAGGTGGAAGGAAAGGGCAAACACACCAAGGCTCTGACCTCTGACCTCTGACCTCCATGCATGCACCCTTAAAACACAAACATACACACAAAACCACAGATATGCATGTATATATATGTAACCACACATACAAACCACACATAAAGAATAAAGAAATGAAAAGTAAAAAACACTAACAAGGATTAACTATCTGAGAATGAATAATGAAAGGAAGTTTCTACAATTTCAATGCATCTAAGACCACAGGATGTTGAAATGGCTAAAGTCTTAGAGAGCTTATGGAGGCAGAGTTGTCCAAGCTGTTGCAACAAACAGTGCCAACCCCTCAGTGACAGCCTGGGGTTTATTCAAGCAGGCATCTTGTGTTCCTGTGCCTCACTCAGAGATCCAGGTTTTGTCCAGCATCGCCACCATCCCCAGGGCCTCGCAGTCAGTCCCCCGATGTCTCGTCAACATCACCTTGCTAAAGGATGGCAGAGAATAACACACACACACACACACACACACACACACACACACACACACACACACACACACGCACGCACACACACACGTTTACAAGTCAGGAGATGGTTCCAAAATACTCTGATGTCTATTTCAAAATAACACTTTATGAAAACATGGCTAAGGCTAAGGTTTGTAACACTACAAAGGGAACCATATAATTAATTACTCCAATACTGAATTTCACTAATAAGGTGAAAAACAAGGTTTGTAAATGACTGAAATCCTACAGCAAAAATCTTTTCAGGTCAAAATTCTATGGTCTGAGTCTGATTTTCATGAAGTTCCTCAGTTCCAGGTATGTCATTTGCAGTATGTCCATGGTCCATGCCCCATGGTTTAGATGAGAAAAAATGTTGTGGGAATGGCCCTAGTGGAAGGGCCATTTCCTATGCATGCTCTGCTCCGGAAGTAGATAAGTAACTCTAAGATGCTTTTATATGAACTACCCCTTGCTCTAACGGCTTTTTAAGTATCTTATAATATGGGCAATATTTCCTTTTATACAGATCAGGAGGTTTGCAAAAGTCTAGAAAAAATCATGGAAAAGTAAAGTGAGGTTTAAGCACCATTATGTATACTCATGGATCACAAAATTGAATATTATTTCATGCATCTAAAAAGTTCCAAGCATGTATGGCCTCGGGACATACACACAGGAAAAATCTGAACAAGGACTACATATCCTTATGGGCTGAATTTTATCTATCCAACAATTTGTTTGTTGGATTCTAGGCTCAGGTACCTCAGTGTATCACTGCATTTCAAAACAGGATCTTCAAAGAAACAGTTAAAGTTTAATGAAGCCTAAAGGAGGCCCTTATCTGATATGATTGGTGGTTCTGTCATAAAGATTAAGACTCAGGCCACAGAAAGAATAAATGATGAAAGGACACAGGAAGAAGATAGTCACCTACAAGCTAAGAAGAAAATTGCCGAGGAAATAAACCCTCAGACAATTTGATTTCATCTTTCTAGCCTCCATAACTTAGAAAACTACATTCCTGTTCTTAAAAGCCTGCCTGTCTGTGGTACTGTGTTATGTAAACCTTCACAAACTAACACATCTGTGTTTACTAAAATCCTACACCTCAGCGCTTTCAGACATATGCTCTTCTAACTTCTGGGATAGCTTTGGTTTTCTCTAGAATAGATTTGAAAAAATGCAAGGTGGCTGGGTGTGGTGGAACTTACTTTTAATCCCAGCATTTAGGAGGTAGAAGTTGGAGTATCACCATGAGTTTGAGGCAAGCCTAGGACTACAGAGTGATTCCAGGAGGGAGGGAGGG
>PVHP010038095.1:0-17032 GCA_004024765.1 Zapus hudsonius | reverse complement strand
AAAAAAAAAAAAAAAAAAAGCCAGAAGAAGTAGATGCAACAGACCAAGACTATCCCATGCCCAGGCTGAGTATCTGGAGTCTGGAGTCCCTAGGGCCATACTACAGTGGATAAGAACCCAGAACTTTTTGTGAGATAGAGCCATTCCTCTCATCCTTAGCACTTGATTTTTCTCATCGGTAAAATGGGCTGGTGGTAGCTGAGCATGGTGTTACACATCTGTAATCCCAGTGTTTGGCAGGCTGAGGCAAGAAGATTATTACAGATTAAAAGATCCAGTGCCAGGCAAGCCAGGGGTACATAAGCAAGACTGTATCCCAAAAAGATACAAAGAAAGGGGCTGATATTGAAACCAATTTCCCAGGGCAATGAGATGAGACTGTGTATAAGGAGCCCACTGTAGTTAGCAAGCAGCTCAAGGCAGCCATAGCTCCTAGCAACAGTGAAGGGATTTCACTCGACTCCTCCCTACACCTCAAAGTCTTCCCTGACAACATGGCCAATGCTTGTATGAGCAAAGGTCCTAGGAATACAGGGCTTCCTGGCTTGCTTGCTGACCTGTGTCTCCCACAGCTGTCTGTGAAATCCATGCCAGCCTGGACCCATCGATCAGCCTCTTCTGCTCAGGCTCCTGGGAGCCCAGTGCAGTTCCTGCCAGCACAGAGCACCTGGACCCACTGCTGGAAGATGCTCCCAAGCACCCGCTTAGTCAGCCTGCCAAGGGCTTCACAGGTGGGTTCCTTGTCACTGGAGCAGTCTGAACAGCAGTGGCCCTAGGACCAGAAGGCTTGGGTGTTCTGCAGACTAGCCATGTTCCTTAAATGGGTCCTATCACCATCTGGAAAATAGGAACAGAAAGCTAAGACACTCTGGGCTGATGTTTGTGAGTATCAGTTATAAGCACAAAGTCAAGTTCTCTGACTTGAGGAGCAACCTAACTTGATGCCAAAGTGCAGAAGTACATGCACCCAGCCGGGCGTGGTAGTGCAAGCCTTTAATCCCAGCACTCAGGAGGCAGAGGTAGGAAGATTGCTGTGAGTTCAAGGCCACCCTGAGACTACATAGTGAATTCCAGGTCAGCCTGGGCTAGAGTGAGACCCTACCTCGAAAAAAATTTTAAAAACTCAAAAAAAAAAAAAAGAAAAGAAGTACATGCACCCTAGGAACGTGCTTTGGCCGGGGCTTAGGTGGGGAGATTGGCGAGGGGCAAGACTCTCAGCATGTTCAATCCCTGTCCAGTACAGGATCTGCCAGGTTCCCGGCTGTGGTCCTCCAGAATTGAAATGTCTCTTCCCCGCCTCCAGGCAACCTCCCTGACTGCCCGTTCATCCTTTCTCCCTATACTCTAATCCCTCTTTCTCTCCTTTCCTGTGAAGTCACCCAGCCTCTCATCACCTAGTGGCTCAGAGCTGAGGCTGAGCCTTATCTGAGTTCTTATCCTGGCTCTGCCACTTCCCTTGTGTGACCACTGGCATCAACCTGCCCTCTGAGCCATACAGTTGGGAATACTAGTAATCTACTTTATGGGTCAGTTTTAAGGTCTGAAGACTATAGAGTGGGTCAAGCCCTCAGGCAAGGGCATGGCAGAAAGGGCTCACTAACTCATGATCACCATTGTTGAACCTCTTTTTTTAAAAAAAATATTTTATTTTTTCATTTTCTAGCAGAGAGAGAGAGAGAGAGAGAGAGAGAGAGAGAGAGAGAGAGAGAGAGAGAGAGAGCGCGCACGCACCAGGGCCACCACCTTGTGGGTCTGGCTTATGTGGGTCCTGGGGAATTGAACCTGGGGCCTTAGGCACTGAAGGCAAGTGCCTTAACCACTGAGCAATCTCTCCAGCCCTGTTGAACCTCTCTTAATCTTGTCTCCCGGGTTCTTTTGGAAACTACTTAAGGGCAGGTTTACCCTGGTGCCCTCATGCTGCCCAGGGCTGACATAAGAAGATACCAGACAATCAAGTAATTGCTGAGTCCTGTTACAGTCCCTGTTTGGAACAAGGTGGAGTGCATTGAGATCAGTAGTAGAGAAATTACTGCAGCACTCCACTTCTTGCAGGATTCTTTGGGGCAGGCATCCTTTTCTTTCAGAAGCCCACCTGATGCCACCTCTACTCCCCAAGGCCTGGCTTAGTAATGCTGCCAGGTTTCGTCAAGTTCTGTGCTCCTGCAGTTGGGCTCAGTGTTAGAAGAAAGAGCCTTGCCCTCATCTCACTGGCCCACTCAGCGGGTACCTCCAAGAGGGCTAGCCCAGTACCCATCTTCACTATCAGTTTTTCTCTCTAGCCTGTCTCAGAGTGAGGCCCAGGAGTATGGATGCAGAAAGGTCTTGAAAGCTACTAGAATAGGTACCCTGGAAGAGCGGTTTATAGACCATTTGGGATGGGTTTGTGCAGGCATTCATAGCCAGTAATGTGTCTACAGATAAACTCTTCTACATCTACACATCTGGAACCACAGGGCTACCCAAAGCTGCCATCGTGGTGAATAGCAGGTAAGGAGCAGGTGCCCCAGGGTAGAGGTGGGGTTGAGTGGGTCTGGGGAGTCTTCCTGAGGGGCCCACCAAAATATTTGCTCTGCACACTCACAGGTATTACCGCATGGCTGCCCTGGTATACTACGGATTCCGCATGCGGCCTGATGACATTATCTATGACTGCCTCCCCCTCTACCACTCAGCAGGTAACTCTGGGTCTGCCCTTCAGGTTCAAATCCAAGCTTGACCGCTGACTTCACCTCAGTCTCCTTGTCCAGTGACAGTGACATGAACCTCTTGGTATGGTACAATGTCACAAGAGGCACTTGGGCTGCTCTATGCAAAGGAAGACAGGACTTGAGTGTGCTTCTGGGCAGTGTGTGAGTGTTGAGCAGTGGGTGCTGAGAACCTACCCAGCGTAAGGGGAGAGATAGCAGATGGTTTGGTGAGAGCAGAGGAGGGACAGGGAACACAGATACCAAATACAGGAAGACCAATGGTGAGGGCTGGGAGGACTTCCAGGAGGAGGCAGATACCAGTCTTACCTGGCTGAATGATGGCTGTAACCAGCTTGGGGCCAGTCTTGATCCCCTGGGGCAGTGTGAGGAGTATAGGCTTGGTTCCTAGGAACTAGGGAGGCACAGAAGGTGTCTGAATAGTGGAAATGTATGACCAGTTGGTGTACACAGGACAGGACAGATTGAGACCAGAAGAAAGAGCCTAGAAGAGGTAGGCCTGGAAGACAGGTACATTAGTGACTGCCTGCAATCCCAGCAGCACTCAGGAGGTAGAGATAGGAAGATCAGAAGCTCAAGGTCATTTTCGGCTACATAGTGTATTTGAACCTGGACTGCATGGGACCTGGTATCAAAAAAACTGAACCTGGGCCAGGCATGGTGGCACATGCCTTTAATCCCAGCACTTGGGAGGCAGAGGTAGGAGAATCACTGTGAGTTCAAGGCCACACTGAGACTACATAGTGAATTCCAGGTCAGCCTAGGCTAGAGTAAGACCCTACCTCGAAAAACCAAAAAAAAAAAAAAAAAGACTGAACCTGGGCTGGAGAGATGGATCAGTGGTTAAGGCACTTGCTGGCAAAGCCTAACAACCTGGGTTCTATTCCCAAGTACCCACGTAAAGCCAGATACACAAAGTGGCTCATGCATCTAGAGTTGGTTTGCAGTGGCTAGAGGTAGAAGCTCTGGGGCGCCAATTCTCTGTCTCTCTCTTCTGCTTACAAACAAACCTGGGCTGGAGAGATGGCTCTGAGGTTAAAGGTGCTTGCTTACAAAGCAAGCAGCCCAGGTTCAATTCCCCAGTACCCACGTAAAAAGACTGATGCACAAAACGGTACATGTGTTTGGAGTATGTTTTGGTACGCCCATATTCTCCCTCCCTCTCCCTCTCCCTCTCCCTCTCCCCTCCCCTCCCCTCCCCCTCCCCCTCTCCTTCTCCCTCTCCCCAAATAGCCTGAGCAGGAGGAGGCCTTGGGGATGAGGATTCTGTCTCCTTGACCTCCAGCCCCTCTGCTTTCAGGAAATATCGTGGGGATGGGCCAGTGCTTGATCCACGGTCTTACAGTGGTGATCCGAAAGAAGTTCTCAGCCTCCCGATTCTGGGATGATTGTATCAAGTACGACTGCACTGTGAGTGAGAAGGGAAGGGGTGAGAAGTCCCTGTCCTATTGTCTCCCCACTGTCACCCATACTTTAGGGTATCTGTTGTAAAGTTGGTATGGTTCAGAAGGATTTCTTTGATAACATTTCTGTTCAGAAGGGGAGACTGAGGCCCAGAGAGAGAGAGGACTGTACAGCCAGTCCCTGTGGGTGGAGGGGCTGGAAGGATGGGGAGGTGGTAAAATAGGGCATCCCCAGCAGCCTGGACTAACATCACACCCACCTCAGATCGTTCAGTATATTGGTGAACTTTGCCGCTACCTCCTGAATCAGCCGCCCCGGGAGGCGGAGTCTCGGCACAAGGTGCGCATGGCACTGGGCAATGGCCTTCGGCAATCCATCTGGACCGACTTCTCCACCCGATTCCACATCCCCCAGGTGGCCGAGTTTTACGGGGCCACCGAATGCAACTGTAGTCTGGGCAACTTCGACAGCCAGGTGCGGTTCAGGTTGGGGGTGGTGGGGATGGATCATAGAAGGTGCTGAACAGCAAGGAGGGTGGGCAGAGTTCCAGCATGAGAATGGCTGCCAGAGTCCCTCCTCTTCATTGTCCAGTCAGGGGGTCCATGGAGCCCTGGCCCAAGTGTTGTTCTTTGCAGGTGGGAGCCTGTGGCTTCAACAGCCGCATCCTGACCTTTGTCTACCCCATCCGACTGGTACGTGTCAATGAGGACACTATGGAGCTGATCCGGGGACCCGATGGTGTCTGCATTCCCTGCCAGCCAGGTCTGCCCCAGGAGGGAACTGAGGGTCAGAAGAGGTTTTGGCCCTGATGGGTGGTCAGTCAGTGTGGGTGAGCAGAGAGTCTGTTCTGACTAGTGGCTGTCAGTCAAGCTCTGCTTTTAGGGTTGCCAGTTCCGTGGTTTTTTTTTTTCTTTCTTTCTTTCTTTCTTTTTTTCTTTTTTTTTTTTTTTTTTTTTTTTTTTTTTTTTTTTTTTTTTTTTTTGGTTTTTCGAGGTAGGATCTCGCTCTAGTCCAGGCTGACCTGGAATTCACTGTGTAGTCTCAGGGTGGCCTTGAACTCACTGCGATCCACCTACCTCTGCCTCCCAAGTGCTGGGATTAAAGGCGTGCGCCACCACGCCCGGCCTGTTTTCATTCACCACCCCATCCATGCATCAATCCTTCCTGAACCTGACCACCCGGTGTTGACTCTGGCTTGGCCTTGTGCTTCAAGTGAGGCAGCTTCTGCCCGTGTCCTGCATCTGCAGCTAGGGCTGATGGCTGCCTCGTGCCTGCCTTCTTGGGCAAAGAGAAGGAAGCTCTTTGGACAGAGCCAGGGCCACAACAGGAACTCAGTTGTGTGAGCCTGTTTGTAGAGCTGCACCCCATTCTTTTTTTGCTTTTTCCTGGATCAGCTCACTGGACCCAAATCACTGAGGGTCCAGTGCATCAAACCTGCCAAGCTGAGTTTCCTGTCCTTGGCCAGCTCCTGCCTGGGAAAGAAATTGAGCATTTTTGGTGTTTTATTTTGTTTCTTTCTTGTGGAGCTGGGGATTGAACCTATGACCTTGTGCATGCTAAGCACACACTCTAGTACTGAGCTATACCCTCAGCCCCGTAAATGGGGTGTTTCTGTGGCAGGCAGAATGAATTGAATCAGTTTAAGATGCAGGATGCATTAATTGGGGAGGACAGATAGGAAAGGCCACCCAGGCCACAAGTCTGACTACTTCCCCCCCCCCATCCCTAGGCCAACCAGGCCAGCTGGTGGGCCGCATCGTCCAGCAAGACCCCCTGCGCCGCTTCGATGGTTACCTCAACCAGGGTGCCAACAACAAGAAGATTGCTAATGATGTCTTCAGGAAGGGGGACCAAGCCTACCTCACTGGTGGGTTCCCAGCCCTTTTGCTTCTTAGAAGAGACAGGGAGGGATGAGGGACCTTCTTCCACTTTTTTTTTTTTTTAATATTTATTCATTTTCAAGCAGAGATACAGAGAAAGAGAGAGAGCACCAAGGCCACCACTTTGTGGGTCTGGCATATGTGGGTACTGGGGAATTGAACCCAGGGCCTTGGGCACTGTAGGCAAGTGCCTTAACCACTGAGCCATCTCTCCAGCCCCCCTTCTTCCACTTTCAAAGAACATATGCCTAGGTGCTCAGGCCCCTGGGGTAACAGCCAGGCTGGCCCAGGTCCTGGCTCATTTAAGCCCTCCCTAGGTGACGTGCTGGTGATGGATGAACTGGGCTACCTGTACTTCCGAGACCGTACTGGGGACACATTTCGTTGGAAAGGGGAAAATGTGTCCACCACCGAAGTGGAGGGCACACTCAGCCGCCTGCTAGACATGGCCGACGTGGCAGTGTATGGAATCGAGGTGCCAGGTAGGTGTGGGGAGGGAGGAGTGCATGTGGGAGTATTGCCCACTGTTCATTATGCACCCTCCTGCCCCAGGAACTGAAGGCCGGGCCGGAATGGCTGCTGTGGCGGGCACGGCTCACAGCTGTGACCTGGAGAACTTTGCACAGGCCTTGGAGAAGGAGCTGCCCCTGTATGCACGCCCCATCTTCCTGCGCTTCCTGCCTGAGCTACACAAAACAGGTCTGTCCCTCCCCTATTCCCTCTCCTGGGTTCTAAGCCCTAAGTCCTTTCTGGCTTCTGGAGAGAATACCCCCTAGTTGTTATTTGGTTTTTTGGTTGTTGTTGTTGTTGTCATTGGGTTTTTTGTTTTGTTTGAGATAGGATCACTCTAGCCCAGACTGACCTGGAACTCACTCTGCAGCCCCAGGCAGGCCTCAAACTCACAGCAATCCTCCTACCTCTGCCTTCTGAGTGCTGGGAACATAAGCAGGAGCCACATGCCTGGCTTCTGGTTGTCATTTGCCTTGCCTGGATGCCCAGGAACTGCCCTCCTTTGTGAAGGTGTGCAGTTCTGTGAAGAGAGGATGCGGTTCATTCATTGTCTATTAGTGGGATGAGTTTTGCTTTTAGTGCCTGGCACTGTAATAGGGCTCAGGGACACAGGTGTGACATAACCCTTGCCTTCTTGGAGTTTTTTGTTTGTTTGGTTTTTGAGCTAGAGTCTCACTCTAGCCCAGGCTGACCTGGAATTCACTATGTAGTCTCAGGGTGGCCTTAAACTCATGGCGATCCTACCTCTGTCTCTGCTGGGATTAAAGGCATGCGCCACCATGCCCTGGTTTTACATCAGTACTGGGGAATTGAACCCAGACTGGCAGGCTTTGCAAGCAAGCACCTTTACCCACTGAGCCATCACCCCAGCTCTAGATGCCACTTTTATTTGTGCATAGTTCTATGGATCAGCAACTTGAGAGTTAAGTTCAGTTATAATTTGGGGCAGGAGAGGTTTAAATGGCCTTAGTCACTTCTGGCTCTTGGCTGATTACTTGTGCAGCCCTGCCAAGCAGAGTTTGCTTTTTTTTTTTTTTTTTTTTTCGAGGTAGGGTCTCGCTCGAGTCCAGGCTGACCTGGAATTCACTATGTAGTCTTAGGGTGGCCTTGAACTCACGGCGATCCTCCTACCTCTGCCTCCCAAGTGCTGGGATTGAAGGCGTGCACCACCACACCCAGCCCAAGTAGAACTTTCTATGATGCTGGGAATGCGTCATAGCTCCACTGTCCACCTGGTAGCAGCTAGCCCTGCATAGTTTACCATTCACCTGGTAGCAGCTAGCCCTGAGTAGCTCACCATCCACCTGTAGCAGCTAACCTTGCATATCTCTACCATCCACCTGGTAGCAGCTAGCCCTGAGTCGCTCCACCGTCCACTTGGTAGCAGCTAATCCTGCATAGCTCCACTATCCACCTGGTAGCAACTAGCTCTACCACTTGTTAGCTATATGCCTAACAAGTGCCTCTGTGTCAGTCTTCTGTGATGAGGCTCACACCAGTGAATGAAAAATGTTAGGGGGGTGCTGGGGATGTAGCTGAGTTGATCCCAGCTCCATGTATGCCTGTAATTCTAGCACTGGCCAGGTGGAGGCAGAAGGATCATAAATTTAAGGTAATTCTCAGCCCTATAGCTAGTTAGAAGCCAGCCTATGCTACCGAGTAAGTTCCATGTTAGCCTTGGCCAAGGTAAGATCCTGCCTCAAAAGCACTATTAGTTTGGAGAGATGGCTCAGCAGTTAAAGCATTTGCCTGCAAAACCTAACAACCCCAGTTTGATTCCCTAGTGCCCATGTAAAGCCAGATGCACAAAGTGGTGCATACATTTGGAGTTCATTTGCAGTGGCTAGAGGCTCTGGTGTGTCCATTCTTTTCTCTGTCTCTGTCTCTCTTTGTCTTTGCTTGCAAGTAAGTAAGTAAATAATTTTTTTTTTTTTTTGGTTTTTCGAGGTAGGGTCTCACTCTAGCCCAGGCTGACCTGGAATTCACTATGTAGTCTCAGGGTGGCCTTGAACTCACAGCAATCCTCCTACCTCTGCCTCCTGAGTGCTGGGATTAAAGGCGTGCACCACCACACCCAGCTCGGTAAATAAAAATTTTAAATGCACTATTTACAAAAAAAGTAAGCAAACTATGTCAGAGATGTTAAAATCTGAAAATATGTATCTGTAGCTAGGTATGGTAGCACATGCCTTTAATCCCAACACTCAGGAGACAGAGGTGGAAGGATTGCTGTGAGTTTGAGACCTACAGAGTGAGTGCCAGGTCAGTTTGGGCTAGAGTGAGACCCTACCTCAAAAAAAAAAAAAAAATAGAAGGAAAGAAAGAAAACACATGCATCTTAGAAGATGATTAAGCACAGCTTCAAGACTGAGACATCTGTATTCATCCGGTGCTTAAATAATGGGAAACGGGCTAGAGAGATGGCTCAGCAGTTAAGACACTTGCCTGCAAAGCCCAACACCCCTGGTCGAATCCCTAGTACTTAACATAAAGCCAATGCACAAAGTAGCGCATGCACCTAAAGTTTGTTTGCACCAGCTCGAGGCACTGGTGTGCCATTCTCTTTCTTGTTCTGTCTGTGTCTGTCTGTTTGTCTGTATGTCTGTCTCTCGCTCTCTCTGTCTTTCCCTGCTTGCAAATAAATAAAAGTATTTTTAAAAAATAATGGGCTGGGTGTGATGGTGCACGCCTTTAAACCCAGCACTCAGGAGGCAGAGGTAGGAGGATCCCTGTGAGTTCTAGGTCAACCTTAGACTACATAGTGAATCCTAAATTCTGGCCCTCACTCTGCTTCACCCAGTGAGAAATGTTGGGTAGATAGTGTCCTTTCTTTTGGAACTCGGTTTCCATCTGCAAATTGAGCCAGAGGTAGCATGTCTGTCCCTTCATTTGACACTACCCCCTACTACACACACACACACACACACAAACACACTGTGCCAGGTCTGCTCTGAAATAAGTGATATAATGAAGCGTTCTTTACAGACTATAAAGGCTGATGCCCCTTCCTCCCACACTGCTCTTCTTTCTCTCTAGTTTGCCCTCCCTCAATACTGACCATCAGATTCCTAGGAACTCAGGCCCCTGCTTGCACTTTCTGAGTTTTCTTCCCCACCCACTAGGGACCTACAAGTTCCAGAAGACAGAACTGCGAAAAGAGGGCTTTAACCCAGCCGCTGTGAAAGATCCACTATTCTACCTGGACGCCCGGAAGGGCCAATACCTTCCACTGGACCAAGAGGCCTATACTCGCATCCAGGCAGGAGAAGAGAAGCTGTGATTTACCCCTCATGTCCCTCTGAGGACCAGCGAATGCTGGATCCAGACCCCTAGCTTCCACCCCAGAGGGGTCCTGGGCATTGCCAGACCAAAGCAAACAGAGCCCGCACCTCAGTCCCAAGGTGCTGATCCCCTCCCTCTAAAACTGCCAAGTGACTCACTGCCGCCTCCTCACCCATCAGGAGGCTTTCTGTGAAAGCCTCATGTCCATGTTCTGTCTTCTGGGCCAGGTGGAGCCTCTATGCCCCAGGCTGAGACTGACAGGCCCCTTCGGATGCTGTCTTCGGTCACACTAGGCAGGGAGAGGTATAGAAGTCACTGAGCGTTCTCCAAAGAGCAGGGAGCTTGTAAATGGGATCAAGGCAAAAGCGCCTCCCCCTACTCAGGAAGCCAAGTGGACAGGGACAGTAGTGGCCATTAATCAGGTGGCTACAGAGCATCCTGGCCCGAAGCTGCCCAAGTGTCATCAAGGCCTATCCACACCTCCATGAGGAAAGGAGGAGGACACCTTGTGGCGTGCGTGCCCACCTGCATCAGGAAGTCTGGACAGCACTCCTTATCTGTGAGACAGAGGGTTTGTCCATAAGTCTGTTCCTCCCCATCTCAGTCTAGGCCTGACTGAGGGGGTCAGTAAACGACCTTGACTCCTCTTAGCCTGTGTGCATCACCTAACCCCTCTTCCTCTGGCCTGTCCACTCAGGCTTGGACTTGGGATAGGGTGAGTAGCTGCCATGCTTCCCACAACCCTCCTCACTGGCTGGGTTGGGGGAAGTTCCCACTGAATCTGACAAGGTATTAAATAATGAGCTTCAAAATCAAAACCAGCTGTCATTTAGGAAGTTTTTTGCTTTGGGCAAGTGACTCTTTGGAAGAGGATGGTCAACATTCAGAAGCTGAAGGGGAAACCCTCCCCCAGGGCCTGCCATCTCTAGGCTCTTGCTCCTTGCTCCTATCCACAGGACTTTTGTTTCCCTGATTGTTTAGGAAAGATCTGCCCAGGTTATGCCAGAAAACCTGAGGGAAGCAGTTGTGTCCTGGGTCACAGGAGTGTACCAGGCTGAAAAGCAGCAGTGAGAAGAGGTCTGGCAGGACTCGAGTGCCCATGGGCTGCGGCTCCACTGATAACTCTTTACCCGGAATCTCTAATCTGTGGGTCCAGGGTTTGTTTGTTTCTCTGAGACAGGGTTTCATGTACCCCAGGTTAGCCTTAGACTTGGCTGTTAGCTGAAGATGACCTTGAACTCCTACTCCTACCTCTACTTCCCAAGTGTTGGGATTACAAACATGTGCCACTAAACCTGGCTTGAGGCAGGTTTTATAAATAGACTATTCAAAAAAAGACCCAGAGCGTGGGGGTTTTGAGTCACTTGGCCAAGGTCACACAAGGCCTGTAGTGGGGGCTGGAATGCAGACCCAAGATTGTGCCCTTTCCTCCACACCACCCAGCCACGTGGTGTAGAAGGCAGCAAGAAGCCAGAAGTTGCCATTCCTCACATGCCTGTGGGTTTGAGCATGCTGTGGGCCACACCCTGGCTATTGACAGTTCAGTGGCTCAGTGAATAGAAAAAATAAATCTAGCTGTGTGGTAAAATCCCAGCACTCTGGAGGCTGAGGTATGCAGATCTCTGTGAGTTTGACAACAGCCTTGGACTACAGAAGAGATTCAGGTCAACCTAGGCTAGAGTGAGACCCTACCTCAAAAAAAAAAAAAAAAAATAGAATCTGGGTGTGGTGGCTCACTCCTTTAGCCCAACACTCAGGAGGCAGAGGTAGGAAATCACCACGAGTTCCAGGCCACACAGACTGCATAGTGAATTCCAGGGCAACCTGGGCTAGAGCAAGACCCTACCTCAAAAATAAAAAAGAAGAAAAATCCAAGTGCTTCCTAGTGAAAAGCCTTTAAAAGAAGAGTAGGTACCTATCAACACAAACAGCTGGAGGCGGGGGCGGGGTTGAGACTTGGCTGCTGTGCCAAATGTGAGCAGCAGAGGGTGCGAGGAGCTCGGCGAATACAGCCAAGAAAGGAGGGGCAGTGCCTCTGGCCTAAACTGGTACCAGAGTGGGGATTCTGTGGCTGGTTTTGCGAGTCCTGTCAGGATCCCAAAGGCCTAGGCTTGGTGAAGGGGAAAAAAAAGATACGTTTTCAGATGTCGAAATCCTAGAACAGGCTGTTTCCCACTTCCCCACTGGGGACCTTCCTCCGTGATGGAGAGGTGCTTGTGGGCCTGTGGGCTTCTAGTTCTTAGAAGTATGTGTATAAAGCCCGGCATGGTGGCACACGCCTTTAATCCCAGCACTCGGGAGGCAGAGGTAGGAGGATCTCCATGAGTTCAAGGCCACCCTGAGACTACATAGTGAATTCCAGGTCAGCCTGGGCTGGAGTTAGACCCTACCTCGATTCGAAAAACCAAAAAAAAAAAAAAGTATGTGTATATCTGGCCATCCTCAAAGCATGGCCATGTGAGCCCGTGCATGTTTATTAGGCAGTTCCTGACATTCAGTGTTACACAGTTTACATGGCCACACATAAATTCATCTACTGAGCCAATTCTTAACCTGCCCTGGGGTTAAGATTCCAGACCTAGATCTGCCCTCAGGGAGTACAGCAAGGGCTGCCAGGAGTAGGCTAGGATAGAAGTCCTAGATGCAAGGAGAGCTTGGGTTTCCCCCCGCCCCCCCCCGCCCCCCCCCCCCGCCCTTGTTCCCCCTTATAGTCTCACTCTAGCCCAGATTAAGGAGGAACTCACCCTGTAGCCCCTGGCTGGCCATGAACTCACAGTGATCCCCAACCCATCCCAGTGTTGGAACCAAAAGCATGTGCCATCATGCCTAGTTTTTTTTTGGTTTAGGGTCTCACTAGTCCAGGCTGACCTGGAATTCACTATTTAGTCTCAGGGTGGCCTTGAACTCTTGCGACCCTCCTCCTCTGCCTCCCAAATGATGGGATTAAAGGTGTGCTCCACCATGCCCAGCCTGGAGAGCTTTTGAAAAGCCTTCCTTGACACTCCCTAATATAGGGATTAGGATTCAGTACTTTTGAGAATTCCAGGCAAAGGTTAAGGCCAGCAGGTGCAGAGTAAGTTAAAGGCCAGTAAGACTATTATCAGGAAGCATTTGCTTGTTTGAGGCAGGGTCTCACTCTAGCCCTAGCAGACCTGGTATTCACTCTGTAGCCCAAACTAGCCTCGAACTCACAGTGCTCCTCCTGCCTCACCCTTCCAAGTTCTGGGATTTTAGCACTGAGCTACAATGACTATGGCGGCATGAGCTACCATGACTGACTTGGAACTTTTTTTTTTTAATATTTTATTTATTCATTTTCAAGGAGAGAGAGAGAGAGAGAGAGAGAGAGAGAGAGAGAGAGAGAGAGAGAGAGAGAGAGAGAGAGCGCCACCACCTTATGGGTCTGGCTTATGTGGGTCCTGGAGAATTGAACCCAGGGCCTTAGGCACTGGAGGCAAGTGCCTTAACCGCTGAGCCATCTTTCCAGCCGGAACTTTTTTAAAATAGCATTTCATTGTAATTATTTTTTGGTTTTTAAAATATTTTATTAGGGCTGGAGAGATGGCTTAGCGGTTAAGGCATTTGCATGCAAAGCAGAAGGGCCTGAGTTCAGTTCCCCAGTACCCACGTAAAGCCAGATACACAAGGTGGCACATGTGTCTGGAGTTCATTTGCAGTGGCTGGAGGCCCTGGTGCACCCATTCTAAATCTCTCTCAAAAAAAATTAAATAAAATATTTTTTTTAAAAAGCCGGGCATGGTAGCGCACGTCTTTAATCCCAGCACTCCGGAGGCAGAGGTAGGAGGATCACCATGAGTTCAAGGCCACCCTGAGACTACATAGTGAATTCCAGGTCAGCCTGGGTTACAGTGAGACCCTACCACCAAAAAAAAAAAAGTTCACTACTTCTGGGGAGTAAGGTGTTAAAATGCTTTTTTTTTTTTTTTTTTTTTGGCTTTTCGAGGTAGGGTCTCACTGTAACCCAGGCTGACCTGGAATTTACTATGTAGTCTCAGGGTGGCCTTGAATTTATGGTGATCCTCCTACCTCTGCCTCCTAGTGCTGGGATTAAAGGAGCTTCCGGCCCTTCCTTAGATTCTTTTAAATTCTTGCTATCAACCACCAACTATGGAGCACTTCCTCCATTCTGGGCCCTGGGCAATGGGCTTTCTAGGCATGGTTTCATTAACTCCTAATGAGGGATTTGAAGCTGGGATGGGTCAAATCTCACAATATAGAGCCTGAGAGTGGAAGAGCTGGGAGAGAAGGTCCCTCACCCCGCCCCCAGGCAACCTTCAGCATCCCTGGAGGTCCAGCGCCCTCAGGGCAGGCAAGTGGCTGGCCAGGCCAGTTCTAGGCTATCACTTTCAATTCCTAGGAAAAAGGTTAAATACCTCTGAAGCGCCCATTGAGCTGCAGCAGCGAGGCAGGGGTGACTGAGTGACTTTCAAAGGGGCCAGAAAGCACTGCCAGTTGTCCCCCACTCCAGGAGGGGGGCCCAGTTTCCTCCAGGACTAATGATATTCTGGGCTCAGCCCTGTCTTTGGCGGCAGTTTAACCCCAGTCAGGGCAGATTTCTTTTTCACTGATCTCTGCTTGACACCCAATTAGCACAAGAATGGGAGGAGGAAGCCTGGGAGAGGCGCCTCCCAGCCTCCTGGGGCACAGGAGAGAAGACAAAAGGGAGTGGGCAGGGGGGCACCCTGGCCCTGGCCTCCCCCCACCGACCCTGCATTGTCTCTCTTGGAGCTTCAGAGAGGATGGAGGCCTATGCCCTGCCTGGCTGGCCTGCCTGAGGGGACAGGGAATGGGGCCCAAGCTCTTGTTCTGCAGGCATTCCAGGGGAAGGCTATTTGGTTGTGATTGAGGCAGTGGGGAGGAGCAGAAATCCTGAAGGTACAAAAAAATGGACCTTGGGCAAACCACACCTTCTGAGTCTCAGTTTTGTCATCAGAAAAATGGGAATAAGTGAAGAAATAAATCCTGTAAGGAGGGGCTGGAGAGATGGCTCAGCGATTAAGGCCTCAGGTTCAATTCCCCAGGTCCCACATAAGCCAGACCCACAAGGTGGTGGCCCTGGTGTGCTCTCTCTCTCTCTCTCTCTCTCTCTCTCTGCTTGAAAATGAATAAATAAAATATTTAAAAAAATATTTAAATCCTGTAAGGAATAAATTAAGAAATGCATGGAGTGTTCAATAAATTCTCTGTAAGTGAATACAGTATTATCAATGACTACTGCAGGGTTGAGTAGGTATGAGGCAGTTTAGGAGTAATATTCCCCCCCAAAAAAAGTAAAAGGAATGTCCTTGAGCCTGTGAGGGAGAATCTGGGCTTTTCTCATCTACCTCTAAAGGAGTTCTTGCAACCTCTACTTTGCTAGAGGCCGGGAACATAAGGGGAGAACCTGTTTTTTTTAACAGAAATGAAAATTAAGAGATGAGGTCACTCCCCTTCTGTAAAACCTAAGCACCTGGCTTGAGGCTGAACCCTCCCCCCCATTAAAGACCCCAACCTGGGTCTCTAGAAAGGCTTTCCCATTTCCAGAAACCCTGCTCTTGCTTCTCTTGGGCAAAAGCTCTCTCTCTCTAAAGCAGGGGTCACTCCAGCCCACGCTGACTGGGAATTTACTCTACAGTCCCAGGCTGGAATTCTTGGAGGTCTTCTTACACCAACCTTCCAAGTGCTGGGATTCAAGGCTTGACCACTGTGCCTGGCTTTTTCCCTTCTCTTAAACTCTATACTCTTTAGTAAAATCTTTCTAAACTTTATCCTCTGATCTAAACTTCATAAGGAAAGAACCCAGAGGCCACTAATTCAGTCGAAGTTTAGTATGTCTGTATTAGGGACTCATAACATTGGGGTGGACACTCTGAAGCTTTATTTCTGGTACTTTCCCAGAGTTCATATCTCGGCATGCCAAAGAATTGGACAAATTTAGAGAGCATTTCCTTCATCACACATGTTTATTTCAGACTGGAGTAGGCTTAGAGGACTTCAGGAGTGGGATAGGGGAAAGTAGCCCATATCTTAATTAAAAGAGAATGAATGGGAAGTTACAGAGATCTCCAGCCACCAGTGTGGATAGAGCATGTGGAAGAGGTTTTATCAAAATAGCAGAATCTAGCCGGACATGGTGGTGCACGCCTTTAATCCCAGCACTCCGGAGGCAGAGGTAGGAGGATCACTGTGAGTTCAAGGCCACCCTGAGACTACATAGTGAATTCCAGGTCAGCCTGGACTAGAGCGAGAACCTACCTTGAAAAAAAAAAAAAATAGCAGAATCTATATTGTTTAGCCAAACAAGCAAAGGAAGGAAAGATCATGAGAAGGAAAGGTTCATATGGGAAAGAAATCCAGCCCCTACCACAGCCATTAGGTTGTGGTGAGAGGCCCTTACCTAACATCCTTCTGCTAGGCCATGTGAGGGAAGAGAAGAGAGAGAATTTTCAGTTCAGTGAGTATTCCCTGCCCCAGGTGAGCCGAGAGACAGCTGGTTGGTCCATACTTGAACAATCAGTTTCAGCATCTAGGTTTGAACTCTACCTCCCACTCAGGAGGAGGGGGTCAGGCATGGAATCCATAGAACTTGCTTGAAGGAATGATTTAATTGTCACGATTCCTCCCTCTGAAGAAATAACCCTAACTTTTGTTAGGGTATTGGGGCACAGAATTTAAAAAAAAATCCAGAAAAAGTACATATATGTTCTAAGAAAAAAATCCAACTAGAATACCCATTTTCATCTGGCAGGAGGCAGGGCAAAGCTCCCACTGGGGAGGGGTTAAGGAGGAGTATGGCAGCATGGTGTGGGGTCTCTCTCCTAAATTCCCACATGTTCATAAATGTCCAGCTCTCTAGGAATACAGTTAAGGTACATTGGATTTGTTTTCAATGTCAATTAAAGAATTAAAAGGCATGGACTGGAGAGATGGCTCATTAGTTAAAGCACTTGCCTGCAATGACCTGAGTTTGGTTTCCCACATAAAGCCAGATGTGCAAAATGGCATATGAATCTAGAATTCATTTGCAATGGCTAGAGACCCTGGTGCACCCATTCTCTCTGTGTGTCTATCTCTGCTTACAATAAATAATTTTTTTAATATTTTATTTAGCCGGGTGTGGTGGTGCACACCTTTAATCCCAGCACTCCGGAGGCAGAGGTAGGAGGATGGCCATGAGTTCAAGGCCACCCTATAACTACATAGTGAATTCCAGGTCAGCCTGGGCTAGAGTGAGACCCTACCTCGAAAAAC